>JAPMOQ010007961.1:41379-121379 GCA_026543055.1 Argiope trifasciata | reverse complement strand
AATCCTTTTATTATTATGTATGTGCTAATTAGATCCGCGAATAAAGAAATTTTTAGGCCCGAATATAGGAATGGGGTCGCATTTCTTTAATTCACGAATAGTGAAAACGTGAATGAAGGAAGCGCGAATAAGGAGCTTTTACTGTATTCATCAACATTTTTAATCGCATACATTTTTACCTGCTATTACCAGTATTGCATCATTGTTATGTACCCTTATTTGAAAGGAGCTGCGTTTTTAAAATGTTGACCTGCTTTTACTAGTATTGGTATATACTTACGTAAGCTTATTTGAAAGTAGATGAGTTTTTAAAAGGTTGACTTAGAGATATGACATCGTAGCTGCTATTTTCATGGAATGTAAATTTTTTTTGGTAGAAATTAAATAATTTAATTTTTATAATATGTCCAAAAAAAACTTCACTCGCGTTTAATAACAGTTTTGATAAAAGTATTTTCACTTTCCCCCAGTGGTGAAATATCACTTCATTCTTTCTTAAATAAGAAGCATTGAAGGATATGACTCCTGTTCTAAGATGAATCCATTATGAAACTATTTTATGATCTCAGAAAACAGCAGTTTGTGTTTACAAAAATATCGTTTTCATAAAAATTCTATACAAATTATTATGTTTAAAAATTTATTGGTAAATAGATTATCATTGGCAATAAACACAAAATATTTCTATTTCAGCGAAGAAGTTTAGTGTCTAGAAGTCTTTCTTTACTTTCAAAAACCAAAATTATTGAGTTATGTGGGAAAATGTTATCTAAAATATTTCCAAATTCTTACGTGGAAATCAATTCTGATGAAGAGCAAATCGAAGAAACTGCTCATCAAAGAAATGCTTTTTAAAAAGAAGCCATGGAAAAATCAATTCACGAAATTCTTGAAAACCCTGAAGAAAATCTTTAAAAAATCTAAATACAGTGAAAGTTGAATTATCATTAATTGTGGCAACAAATAAAAGAAAAAAATATAATAATTAAAAAAATAAACCATTCTTTTTTTTTTTCCTTCCCAATTTGATGTCATGAAAATTGTAAAACCAAGCTCAGAAGCTAAAGAAAGAGAATTTTCGATTTCAAACAATATTGTGTCCAAAATAAAAACAAGACTTGGTCACCTTCCAGTGGATATTTTATATTTTCTTTAAATCCTATTTTCTTAGAAGAAATTAAAATTTGTGAAAATAATATAAATATTATTCGAAATTTTTGTTTGAATTTTCGTTATTTTGTGTAAGTAATATGTATATGTAATCCTTAATTTATTATTATTATTTTGACTTTGATATTGATTTCCTTTTTTCTTGTTTTATATTTCGTTTTTTTTTTTGTTTGTTTGTTTTTGCTTCTTTATATACATTTTTTTTTTGCTGTTTTATATAAATTATTTCTTTTTTAAAAAAAATAAATTCCTAATCTGTTTTTTGTGAAAAATATGAAAACCGGCTGAAACCGGTTTTTTGGAAACATTAAATTCGAAAACTGGTTTTTCAAAAAGATGGGTTTTGTTAGTAAACCCTAGTTTCAATAAACACTCAAATGAATCATTGCTTCCCATTATTAAATATTGTAGTATATTCTGTTTAATTCAAAGCTTTTTAATGCGAATTTATCACCATTTTTTTTTTCACTGATTTTTTAAAATATATTAATATGCTACCTGTAAGTTGGATTTGTTTTGGTCAGCGCAGTTAGATGTTGTAAAAATAACTGTTTCTTTTCTGAATGTTTTCTGTATTTAAATAATTCCATTCCTTAGAATTCAGTATCTATAAATGCCTTATCACACAGCAAAATATCGTCTGCTCTTTTCGTCAGCAAACGACAACGAAAGTGACGTCACTTAAAAGTTTCGCATAATTGGTTAAATTTCGTTTGCGGACAATATTTCCGTCACTATCATCGGCATTTTCAATCTGGTTAGAAAAAGTTGTCGATGACGAAAAACGTGCTTGACTGATTCTGAGGGTAGAAACAGAAAATTACTGACGGAAAGTGCGGACGATATTTCACCGTGTGATAAGGCCTTAAGTTAATATAGTTTCCTTAAGTTCCTAATTGTTTCGAGATCTTTACTAACATAACAATGTCTTTGTAAATTTCTAAGAAAACCCTAGTTTAAACAAATCCCTAGTTTCAACACATTACCTGTTAATTTCATGGCTTATTTTTTTTATTGTTTTCAGTCGCTTTTGCAGATTAGCTAATTCACCATAGTTATTAGTTATTTATATTGCTTCATTTAATTAGAAAGAATGATTAATTAAGATATAACGATTCGATTAATTTAGATATAAATACATCCCCATGATTTCATCAAATTGTCAGAACACACACAAAAAAAAAGAAACACAAACACGTACACATTCAGATTTGTTAATTAATAGACGTCATAAAAATAAAAATTTAAAAGTATGAAAAATAATTATTATTATGTCTTTGTTTTTTTTAATTGCTGAAGATTTATTTTATAATTTTATGTTATTCATTCTATCTCTTTATATTTTAGAAACAATTTTTTGATTGAACTTTTAATTTGAACACTACAGCTTTTTTTTCTGTTCTCAGTTTTAGACACAATTTTATTTTATTTCTATTTAAACGGTTATTGTAATTATGTTATTATCGAAATAAAAATTCTGATTGTTCTTGATAATTTAGGAAAAGACAAAGTATAAAATAGAGACTATATTTTTTACATTAAAATACATTTCTATAATTTTTAGAGACTATATTATTAGCTATCGTGTTTAAATTTTTCCTATCTGAATTGAAAACATAAGTAAGTTTACATCAATGGAGTATTTATTATCAATCTAATTTTTTTTTAAATGGATGTTGTGACTGGCATTTAAATTTTACTTGGATGGTGAATCCTAAATTTATATAACTTGCTCTAAGTCATTTAACATAAAGATTTTAGACCTCCTAAAATTATTTCATAGTCACCGAAAATATTTAAGGAATTCGAAAGAAAACCATACCAAACAAACTCTCGCACGTTTTTTTTTTTTTTTTTTTTTCCCGTGCTATTTAGGATTTAGAAATCCTTTTGTATTTTGTAACTTTCTCAATAGATGGCATTACTTGATGAAGTAATGTTGCAAAGTGTCTTTTCCTTTTATTAGATTTCAACTTATGGATTTGTTCCAATTTATTTATAAAATTTGGTATTATGAAACCTGATACATCAAATGTGAAAACTTCTCTCTGCCTTACAACTTAACAGAAAAACTTTTGCTAGAAATAAACTTTGAAAACAGTTTTTAAAAAATGCACTTTTATTATTAATTAGTATAAAAATTTTATTTTAATTAATTTCTGCATTTCATTCTTTGAGTCATAATTCATTATTTTAATATTATGGAAGGGCGAAATATTTTTTTTAATTTGTAGACGGAGCAATGATTTAAAACATCCATCAAATTAATCAATAAACTAAGAATAGTTTTTTGAAAACATTAAAGCTGTGCATCGTCATATTGTATTTGCGATTCCAAATGTCTGTTTTATGGGCAGGGAATGAAAAATTGATTACAATGTTTCATCTTTATAAGAGCAAAATAAACCTAAGTAAAATAACAGTATATCATAACAGGAGTTTTTGCATCTTTTTTGCAAAAATTGAATTCGTTTTGTATTTTAGGATGAAAAGTAAATACAAAACGAATTTATTTTTCACTATAAGATGCCATAATTCTTTTTATGATAATTTTTAAAAAAATTGATCGAATCCATTCCAATCGTTTAAAAATCAAGACTGGAATTTAAAATCCTGTCTGTTAAGAATCCACCTCAGGGTCGGCCATCTAGGGGTCGCAGCAGGTGCTATGCACCCAGGCTCTATGACTGAGAGATCCCGACCATAATTAAGAATTAAAACAGTGTTCTGAACAATAATAATTTTACACATTAAAAGTCTATAAGCTTCTTTCCATGTGGCTGGCTGAGCATCGACTGATTTCTTTATTAGGCAAAGATCACAGTTATATCGATAAAAAGAAGGGTAAAGTTCATTTATGAATAAGGAAAACGTCGACAGGCATGTTAAGACAGAGCGGCGTGCACGGCACCTAGAAGTTGAGGTTGAGGCTGGGTTCAAATAGGCTTATAAATCATCAGCTATCTACTTTTGTCTGTATCTAACATAATATTTTTTACAACTCTTTATATTGCCAGTTACTAAATATTGCGAGCAACCCACCCCCCTGGTTCTTTCATATGTGTCATAAATAGACATTTTTATTCCCAAAGGGAAAACAAACAAAAAAACCAACGAACATCTATCTTTAGATTCATAAGCATATCAGAAGATCTTGAGAAATCTGAGTTCAGAACTCTCTTGCTCCATTACGAAATAATTATATCAATAACACTTTAAATATTTTCACAAATATTTATTATTTTAATGAGAATAACTAAACAAAAAAAAAGAATGTCAGCCAATTATGTCAAAGAATATCTTTATTTCTGAGATTCGAACCCACTTCAAAGATTAAGCATGTGACTACCAAAACAGATTGATTTTTTCTGAGATAAAAAGGGTTTTTGCACATTTTAACTCTCTCTGAGAATTTTAGATTATTTTTCAAGGAACTGTAGGCTTGTAGGGGGTTATTTTAATACATTTTCATTCTAGTTGGTCAGCCTCTTATGATAGTGAAAAGAAGAGAAGAGCAGAAGGAATCGGATTGCGTAACTTGGTAATGCATGTTTACTATTTACGATTGAGCGGTGTTACAGGTCCCACTGCAGTGAACACAATGTACTATAATTACAAATTTTGAAATATGCATTTCGTAATTCAGTTATGTAATAGGAGTATCAAGTTTAATTCAGATCATGCTGTGTTTTCAAAGAATGGAGATAGTTCATTTTACATATGTTAACTGAGAACACAAGTTCATTTGAACTAAAGAAAATTAAAAATTATTCAAATTGCTTTCGGAAATAAGTTATCATTATATCTAACTATTAAATAAAGGTATGCAGTCATTTTCTTTCTAGTTTCGTAAGCTGTTAATATTTTGTTATAACCACTTCCTTGAAATATGTTCATCCTCTTTTGTAGTCAATATTCTTGAAAAGTATTGAATGCTCAGCTAAATTACTCAAACATTTTGTAAATATTTTACTATGTATATCTGACTTGTACAGTCATAATTTGACATTGGTTGTATAAAACAAGTATATGTGCTTTAGGATACTTTTGCATGTTAATATTTTGTGCACATGAGTATGCAGTATGTTATTCTAAAATTATCTTATTTTATAGGTATCACATTTATTGTCTTGAAAAGGTTATCTCCACTATGCTGTATTATCTTTATCTTGGAAGGAAATGAGTTGATTTCAAGCTATGCTGATCTTCCCATATTTATAATTTGGAAAATGGTGGTACTTGTTTCATAATTAATATTGTTTCCAAAATGTGGAGAAGCATTTTACATACTCAGCTGATTCTTTGTAAGAATAATTCAATTTTTAGAACTACAAAGAATGTGTATAGGACATCTTATAATTATTTTGAACCATTTAGTTCTAAAAAGTTACTACTTAGGCATAAATATCTAATAAATGGATGCTTTATATCACATCAACATAGCATTTCTCATAATTCTGAAGATGCTAAAAATCTCAAACAATGTGAAGAACCATTAACAATGATGGAAAAATTAGTCAACAAGGCTCCACTTGGTGTCCAACCGTATTTAAGGCTGATGAGAATTGATAAACCCATTGGTATGTATTTCAATCTTTTATGCATAAATATTTATAATTGATATAAATTGTGTCCAACATAGTATCAATGATGACAAAAAAAATTCCTTTTGATCCTGCAAATTTATATAAATACAAATATAAATGCCTTTATAGATGATAGTGGTATCATATAAATGTAACTTGATCATTAATGAAATATAATGATTTACAAGTATCAATACAATAGAGTAAACTATTTACAGAAGCCTTTAACTTTGGCACAAAATAGCATTATGATGGAGAATTTTTAATTCCATCCATTTTATTATTTGTTATAATATGGATGGAATTAAAAAACCAATATATTAAGTATCACTCCATAATCAAGTGTGAATTGGATATGTAAATTTGCCTATTCTTAATGTATTATCAATGTGTGTTTTTTTAATTGTTGAATTTCAACAGTGGATTGCCTAATATGCTCATGTTGCTGCAGAGTTGCTTTTTCTAATGAGAAGCATAAATTAATTAACTGTAATCTATAAAAATAGTGAAATTTTTGCTTTCCAAAAGCATTTGAAGTATTTTACTGTTGGTATATTATGTTAAATGAGAGCTGAAAATATTTAGCATTGATGTAAATTATGAATGAAATTGTGCAGGGGGACATAGGAATGAGTTTGGCTTAGTAACTGCATTCAGTGCCCTATAATCCTAATTTGCAAGATCTCCAATCCAGATTTCTTTTGCGATAGATATAAAGGACTTGCCCAAACAAATACTTGAAAGTCTACATACTTCTTGCTTACAGCATGTATTCAAATTTAATTCTAACTATTTTAATTTATCAGGTATTGATGACCTATTTATTACAGGAGGCTCAATTGTTATTATAATATATAAAGCATAATATTTAAATTCTTTAAATAATGAACTTAAATGTATGGTCTCTTTAATTTCATGAAGCACTGGATATTGTAGAGTTATGTATTGATGAAATAATAGTGGTAAAAGGAAGGTTTTGGAAAATTACTATTTCTCCTTATGATGATAGATTTGTTAAAAGGTCAATTATTTTCATTCAAAGCTTAAATTTGTAATTATAAAACTCTGTCAGCATTATCTGATATTGTTTTCCAAATTCCTTTCTGATTAATTATATCTGCCAGCCGTTAACATAGATGTTTGTATTAGGAAACAGTAGAGGTCCCTTTCTTCTACTTTTTTGTGGCATTCGTGAAATGTTGATTTTTGTTAACCCGGCACAAGCTAAGAACTGCAATTCTGGAGCATACGCCGGAGAACATACCTTCACTCCTTCCTTTCTTCTACAACTTATGTTGATAACTCTCACCCCTCTCCCATTTTTTTCATTACATATTTACTTTAGCTATTATTAAAATTTCCTTTGATTAAAAATCTAATCCAGATTAAAATCTCTAATATTATTTCTATTCAGTTTGTGCAAAATTTCCTGTACTATATTTTAAGATAATGTTACTTGTCTGAATAAGTGATAAAGTTCGATTCAATCTCTAAACAAAATTATAACCATTTTTAGAATTTTCAATATTATATTAGAATATTTTGATTAAAATATAAAAAGGACTTTCTTTCCAAAGATTAAAATTTAAAAAAAAAAATACATATTTAAAAGTTCCAAAAAAAAATTTCAAATTTTTTTAAAAATAAAAGCTATTATTTATTATGTAACAGAAAAAACATTCCTATACATATAATATGTGCGGGTTTATGCACCCATATGTGCGCAAAGGGGCTTAATTTTTGCATCCATTTCGTACTATGTACCCTGAATAAAATATCTCCTTCAAAAATATTTTGGATGAAATAACTGCAAATAAAGCCTGTCTGCATGTTTCTCTACAAGCACTGAAGTTAATGAAACAAAGGATTTTTCACCTTATCAAAATGCACTAACATTTAAAAAATATCTATTAGTTTTATTGACCCATTCTGTTGAGGACTTTTAAGTCTCTTCACTTTATTACCATTCTGCATTCTGGGAATTGTCCATCTTACTGTATCCATTCTTTTCATGGGAACTTTAGAATATTGAATAGGGACGAAATCACATCAACGGAACTGCTTTGTAACTGTTAACTCACTGAAACTTCCATTTGTTTTTGTATATGTGTGCACTTTTGAGTTTATTGATATAAATTTTTTGCTCTCTTCATCTGGAAACAAGATAGCTGCCTTTGGTGCTATAAACCCCTATCTTCTATTTCTTTCTAGTTCAAATACATTATTTATTTTGTGATGATTATTTATGAAAGAAAATTATAATATTTTAGATATATATTTCATGTTTTGATCTACTAATTAACCATTTTCTATATTAGGGTTAATTTTATTTTGATGAGATTTTTACATTCTAGGTACATGGTTATTACTATGGCCGTGCTATTGGAGTATTTCTCTAGCGGCTACACCTGGTTGTTTGCCTGATTTGTCTCTACTTGCCTTGTTTGGTACTGGTGCTGTTTTAATGAGAGGTGCTGGTTGTACAATCAATGATTTATGGGATAAAGATATTGATTCAAAAGTATATTTTTAGTTAATTTTTTAGTGCTCATTTTCTGCTAAGAGAATTGCTCATAATCTGATCTCTTTGTGTTTATTGCAATTATTGATATCTTTTCACTTACTCATAAGTGATTTAAAAGATTTCATTTTTTAAAATTATTTAGAGATATATGAAAGTGGTATTTTTACCTCTTAGTCAAGTTTCGAATTCAATTTTTGCTTATTTATTTAACTACATCTGTGCACAGACTTTCAAATAAAAGTAGTTCTTTTAGTTAATAAAAATATCAATCAATCATTAGAATGTTTTTATTTATATTATATTATCATTTAATTTACTTTTACCTAATTAAAGAATTTCAAATATTAATTCTCAACATCTTGTCTAATTTATTTCTTTAGTATTTATAATATTCTTACAAAAGATCAATCTACAAATTTCAGAATTTTTTCATGAACTTTAACTTTTTCTTTTTCATTATATGTAATTTTAAAGCTAAGAAGGGGAGGCAGAATGTGTTGCCATATGGTGTTTTTTAAATGTATTTTCTCTTGTGATTCTCTTTAAAATAGGATTATGATATTAATTCATGTTTAACATTCTAATAGTTATTTGTTATAAATAGGCCTTTATAGGTGAGAAATAAATCCCTTATGTTAAAAGAATATGGATTTCATTTTTCTGGATATTTAAGACTTATGGAAAAATCGAAAATAATCTATTAAACTCTTTTGAAGCTTCCTATAAAAAAAAGTTTTAATAATCCTCTTTTAACTCTTTCACTAATGATCTGACATTCTGTACTGGCATGCTAGTTTCTGTTTCACATGAAAGGTAGAGGTTATAAAATGAGTTAACACCAAGGATGTTCTAACTTGAAATCTTAATGTTCATTTCAAAAAGAAACTGGCCTATCAGTATGGAATTTGAGTGACCAATTGGACTGGATTATTAGTGAAAGGGTTAAAGAGTTCTGCACTTTAGTCCTCTGGCAATTACTACTGGGAAATCAAAAAGAAACTTGTTGTATAATCAGGGAATATACAGAATACATGATGAAAGCAACTACATCCTATAGGAATGCAGTAGAATAAAAGCAGGTCTGAACTGTGTAGTATTTTTTCAGAGTCTGAAGTAATATTTTATTATGTAATCAATAGTCAAATTTATAATCTAATATGTGCATGTGCTGATTGCTTTTTGTCCCAATCCAATGTAATCAAGGCTGAATTAAATTAATAAACTTTGAATTGATATAATTTTGTGGTTTATGAAGAATTATTTTTGTTATACATTAAACTCTGTTTAAAAATCTAGGAAAGATAATTGTGTGGAATTGAAATGCACTTAAAATTTTAATATTTACTAAATGGCATTTATATATATAAGATTATATATTTGCTTTAATGCAAATTATTGTATTAAGTTTATCAAAAAATCAAATATAAAGATTTTTGGGATTTAATAATTTTATGCTATATAACTTTATTTCTTAAACATCATACATTATTGGGCCAATGTTTAACAAAACAAGTTATAATACTGTAGTTCGTTTTGTATGCTCAATGTTTATTTTTGTTTGTTAATTCCATTTTAGAACTTTTTTATGTGTTATTTTAAGTAGTTGTTTTGGTTATAGTTAGAATACTTTTCTTTAGGTTTCATCCATGTTTATCTGAAAAAGTATATATAATAAAAATAGAGAGTTTTAAAAATTGAACTTTTTAAGTTTAATTGTCAAATTTTAAATAAATTTAGAGTTTTAAACAACTTTGTTTGAAATACCTATAGAAGACTATCATGTCTAATATTCTATTTTTCAAATAATTCTATATTTCACAAAAATAAGTATACATAATTTTTATAGAAAAATTCCCTCTCTTTTATTTGTTCTAATAGTCTATTTTTGCCAAACAGTTTTGTTAATTGTGAATGGCAGTTTCAGTTGTGAAAAATTGTCATTAATGTACTGTAGGTAGCTAGAACAAAATCAAGACCTATCGCAAGAGGAGATATAAGTACTCTAGATGCATGGATGTTCCTAGGTGGGCAATTGTCATTGGCTCTTTTAATATTGTTGGAACTCAATTGGCATAGGTAACTTTCTTCCTTAATTATTCTGAATTTTTATATATCTGTATTTCTATTTCCATTATATATATCACAGCAAATTATGAAAAATATGTTAAATCTTGTTCAGTATTAATATGTTATTTATTATTTTATAATTATTTATTTTTTTATATATTATTTTAATTTTTACTTTATTTTATTTTTATTTAATATTTTTAAATATTTATTATATATATTTTTTTATTTTTACTATGCAGATTAAAAAGGTCAATTTGTTTAGAAAACATCTTTTTCAGTTCATTATACTAAATATTGCCTATTTGTGTACCATAATTTAATAAATTAAGTATAACAAATTAAGTTATTTATATCTTCTTTTCATAAGAAACTGTTAATTTTTAGATAACAGTAAGCATTATTTATTGCTTTTGACTTTAAATTGTTTACATTTATTGACAACTATACAATATTAATTTTTAGAAGGAATTTCCTTTGGTCATGCGATTTATATTACTTTTTCTAAAATAAATTTTATTCATCATTGGCTATTTTTATTTCTATGAAAAAAGTACAATTTGCTTAGTTCAAATTACTTATCTATTTATGTAAATGTAATGCTTATTCTTCCAAATGAAAGAGATATCAAAATGGAGAATTAAGAAAAATCTATTTATTTGAACAAAAAAAGTAGATAAACTTCAGCTTTGTTAGAAAACTAATAAATGCATGTCAAATTAATTCATTTTTTAAATGTATCTTCTTGCTGTGCAATGTTTTAAAATGTGTGCCCTTCCTCTTATTCATAAAAAGAAAGGTTTATTATGAAATATATTTCCTACAAATTGTTTGTAACTTTTCAAATATTGATAATTAAAAACAGCGTTTAAAAAAAAAACAGTGACTTAGTTAATCTACTCACTTGTGAGACACTGTTTTAGACTTTACATTTGAATTTACTCTATTTCAGATTCTTATAAATTTTTCTTACTTTAAATTCCTTAAACTTTTTATAAATTTTTAAAAGTGTTTTATTAGAAATATTCATGGAGAAAAACTAAATATTTTTTGAAAAATTAAAACAAAAATTTTTTTTATCACTTGTTTTAAATTCGATTAAAAATTTTTTTAAAGCATTATGCTTTTCTTTTGTCTTATGTTTGAACTATCATAAATTTGTGGCTAGTCAATTTTGACTCTCATATTTTGATTTTGTAATTTTTTCAGTGTACTGCTTGGTGCCAGTTCTCTTGCATTAGTCACAACTTATCCTCTTGTGAAAAGAGTCTCTTATTGGCCTCAATTGATGCTTGGTAAATCAGTTTGTATCTTTTGCACTTTGATTGTGTTGTAACTTAAAATGAATTTCCTGATGTATAACATTACATTTTTGCATTCTAGTAATTTTAAATTAGGAATTGCTGTATCTGTATTACAATATTTTTTAAAAATACTTTTGAACATTATCTTTTTATAATACTGATTTAATTAGTTGAAATGAATGTAAAGAAATGTATTTGTAGCTGTACTAAAAAAATAGCTTTTTTTTCCCCTGTGTTTATTACTACTTGTAGTAGTTGCTTAATTCAGGTTTCACATCTTTTGTGGCACTTACATATCGAATCTGTAATGAATAAGTATATGGAATTTCTTTATTGTCATGTTTTATTATTATTCTCAAATTGGGTGAGATTAGCAGATATTTAATTTGGATGGCTAGAATATAAAACATCATAAGCAGAATAAAATGACGACAACACTTATCTGCAGATGAGAAAAAGAAATACAGCCAGCATTTTCCTGTTTTTCTGCTGAAATCCTTTTTTTATAAAAGAAAATAAAGGATTTAGGCAATTTAGTTTTAGAATTAATGCTACTTGAAATTTGGTTACAATTATAAATTCAGAAATGAATTGTGCTACAAGTTTCCTGAATATTTTCTAGTATGTCATGTACATACATTTTTGTATGACTTAACAACAATTTCCAACTAATGTAGTGTCTGGTTCCATGCTTATTGTATTGCCATCATTAAATCATTTCTGTACTGGTCTTTGTTCCCATTAATATGAATTATAAAAACTTTTTCCAATCTTTCTTTGTAACTGAATGGATTTTTTGCATTAATTTGCTGGGATACTCAGTTTTCAGATTTTGTTCAAAGTACGATGAAAGTATACCCTGCACTATTAATTGGTAATCTTTAGCCTTTCATTTCCATTTCATTTTCCATCGATAGCTCTGATATATCATTCTGAGAAAAACCATTACAGACCATCATATAACCTCTATCAAAGTTTGAATTAGATACTTTTTTGTGTAAAGCCGGTACTTTATGCTCATCTGAAGCATTTTAATTTTTTTTTAATTTTAAAAACCCTACTAAAACTGCCTTTTGTTATCCACAAGTTGGGTCTCTGTGCATTATGAAGTCTTATGTTCATGTGATGGGATTCCAATTTTAGTTTAACTTTCATTTTCTTCTATTTCATGCTCTTGAGTTGTTGGATTATTCTTATTCAAACTCAAGAGTTCATTTTAGCTGTAAAGAATTCACAGTTTCATGAGAAGGACTTGTAATAATAGATACTGTTGTAAGACATATCTTCAATTTCACTATTATTTTTGAATAATTATCATTGCACTCATTCTTTTCACAAACACCCTGATCCGTTAGAACATTATTTTTCAACTGCTTTTTTCAAATATTTTACTGTCATAATAATTTTGTGTTGTGTTTTACCAGTAGTTCTGAAGGCTAAAATTGTATTAACTTGCTATTTTGCCAATATGGTAACTTCAGAAATAATCACCTGTGAATAAAATAATTTTGGAGCAGTATTATTTTTATAGCTTCAAAATTTGAATTTATTTTCATGTTTTTTGAATTTCGTATTTTTTAAAATTTGAATTTCTTTTAATATATTTATATTTTTTCTTAAAACTCCTTTTTTATTGAACCTTTGTCTTTCAAATTTCTTAATTATGTTAAAATGAACTATGGATGAAATAATTTATATTGTAAATATATTCATGGCATATTACTGTTATTTTTTTAAGGTTTGACATTTAATTGGGGAGCCTTGCTTGGATGGTCATCTGTGCATGCTTCTTGCAATTGGTCAGTTGTTTTGCCTTTATATGGAGCATGCATTTCCTGGACAATGATTTATGATACTATTTATGCTCATCAGGTGTGTGTTTTTTTCAAATAATTTTTTATTTAATAATGACTCAATTTTTTCTATTTTTTATGATTAATTAAAATTTATCAATTACTTTGTACTGTCATTTTATTGTGAATATGCTAAAAGTAACAGTAGTAATATCTGGCGAAAAATTCTTAAATGCTTACTTTTGACCATTTTACCTGAATTTGTGGGTTGCAACATTAAAATTATATGTAGACGTGTAAATATGATTTAAAACTATTTATTGATATCGAAATTTGGAAGATTGTTAGTTAATATAAGAATAGAATATTAAATTAAAAATATATATAGTAAATATAAATAATTTTAAGACTATTTTGATATTAACTATTTTATATTCTAAAGAATTTTTAAAGGGGCAATGTTTTTTGTTTTTTTTTAATCAAACTTTGAAAGAGATTCAAATGACAAAAAAAATACTTTTTTAAACATTGTTGAAAATTTATTTCATTTGTTTATTTATATGAATAATTTATTTCTTAATCTGAAATAGAATATATAAATCATTCTTTTCTTGAAATTCTAAAAATGCTATTTCTTTATATGCATTTTAGTGAAGAGGTTCATTTTTTATTGCTATTATTTTAGTTACATTTATACCATTTCACTAAAAGGCTTTTCATATAGAATATATTAAATTTATGTGTTAAAATATTTCGTAGAAAGCTGGATTCACATTTTTTTTCAAAACTATATGAAATTTTTCATTATGCACCAGAAATGTCACCCCACTGATAAGCATTAGGGACTCTTTAGGCTTTAAAATGATCTTTTATTTTACTGAAACATACTTAAGATATTAGGATTAAAAAGTTTCATATTTTTCAACCAAAGAAATTATTTTGTCAATTAGTTTTGTCAGTTTACTTTACTAAAATAATGCTTGTATTTTAATAAAAACTGATAGTTGAAGCTTCTACATTTCAAAAAAATTGCTTTTCATACACTAAATAATACAAATAATATTTTTTTTAATTTTTTTATTTGAAATATGAAAATTTTTTAGTTAAAATTTGATTTTTCTATACTTTTTGTTTATAGTATCATACTAATTAAGTTAATCCTTTATAGTAACTCATTAAAAAATTTATTTCCATTTCAGGATAAAGTAGATGATGTTTTGATTAAAATTAAATCCACAGCTCTAAAATTCAAGGAAGACACCAAATATTATTTAGCTGGTTTTTCTACTTCTATGATTACTCTTCTTCTTCTCTCGGGTTATAACTGTCAACAGACTTGGCCTTTCTATGCATCTGTTGGTTTAACTGGTGCTCTTCTGGCTTCTCAGGTTTAATTTGTTTGTTTTGTCTAATCTTATTTTTCTGTACATTTAAACCTTGATTTGAGTTTAACTAACTATTAATAGCGGAATTCTTCTAATCGTCTTTATTTTTAATCTCATCTTAGTGCCATATTCTATATATATATATATATATATTTTACAAATATTTTAATAGAATTTTTTGAATGTTTATAAATGAAAGAAATTTATATATATGTATTTAACTTAATTCTATTGTTTTGTGCATAACTTTTTTAATTTACTGATTTTAATTCCTTTGCAAATAAACTCCTACAGATTTTTTTGAGACATAAATGCAGCAAAGAAATGCATTATTTATAATTTTGTGATTTTGGAATGTTATCTCTGACTCATTACTTTAAGATTTCAGAGGTTAAATAAGTGAATATTTATGCAAATTGCATATAAGAAAATGTGACGAAAAAAAAGTAAATGAAGTAAAGAGAAATGCAATTAGTGAAAATAATTTTTAATTCATAGATTGAACATCATAACCTAAAACAAAACTGAAATGATATATAATGTTAAAAATTTTTATTTTTAAAATACCCAGAATTCTGAGAAAATATTAAAAATAATTACAAACAATTAAGAAATTTAGAGACCCATAAGTGTGTTTATTCTCAATAGTAATAAGAATTTTTATTTGTGATATGAGCATTCATATTTTTGGTGTATTGGATTTTTTTAAAAATTTATTCTATAACTTTTTTAAAAAATACTTAATACTCTTTCACGCACAAGTATTACATACATATGTGGATTCACATTGCATCATTTCAACTTACATGGTATATTCAGAAATTATATATATATATATATATATATATATATATATTACTAGTAGTTTATTTTTATTTTATGTGTGAGACTTTTGTTTTTGTTAAGAATTGAGATTATATTAAAACAGTTTTGATAATTTATGGTTGAGTCAAATTATTTGTGCATTATGAGACTCTTAATGTGTTAAAATAAACACATTTAATTATCAATCATTTGTGTCTTAAAATGACTAGTTATGACTTGATCAACTTATATTGTTTAAAGCCATTAAAAAGTGATTTCTTAATACACATTATTGTTCCATATATATAATATTTTAAATTTGTTTTTTCCATGAAGGAGGTTTGATTTAATTTACTTTTTTAATAAATTTTTTAAATATAATTTTAAAACATGTTTCAAAAGTTTTTTTAAAATTTATATGCAAGGTCATATATTGAGTAAAATATTTCAGGATTATAATCGAGTTTTCTGTGATATTAAGATTATAAAAAAATGAAACATAGTTAATTTATATTAATAACAATTTTTAAATTTTTCTTCAAAATTAATCGTATTTGAAGGAATACTAATAATTTGATATTGAATGTAAAATTATGTACAAAAGATTTTAATTTATTTTATTTTTTTAGATTAAAACGGTGAACATTGATGATCCCCAGAGTTGTTGGAAGGCTTTCAAAACGAACAGAAAAATTGGACTGATCATACTTTTAGGAATTGTTACTGGCAATTTAGCAAAAGAGATTAAGGACTCAAAAGTGAAAAAATCTAATATTATGACAAGTGATACAATATTATCAGGGACAAATCTTCCTATAAGAAAAGCGTTTTCTTGATAGTACATGACTTTTTATTTATTAAATATTTTCACCAAAGAGAAGTAGTGAGATTCATAAATTTTACATTTCGAAAATAATTAATTTATTATTAACTACAAGATAGCTCTTCTCTTTAGAGTAAAATATAAAGGATGCCAAAAAACAGTATTTGTATTGAAAAATCACTAAAAATGTTAGTAAAAATAATATTTTGTTTTGCCTTGAAATTTGGTTAAAATAATCCAAATACTCATAAATAATTTTTAGAAATTCTGTTGACTCTTTTGTATACTTGACCATTTTATTTTTATGTAGCAATATAAAAATTTTCAGAATTGCAATTGTTTTGTTGTTACATGTCATCAATATTTGTGATATAAAAAGTTTTTGAATTTAGAAATAACATTAGATACATTGCATAATTGTGCAAGATTGCTGTATTTATTGTAAATTTGATTTTAAATTAAAACATTAACAAAATTGCATTGTCTTCTTTGGTTGATATCATTGTAAATATGTAAGATTATTATGAAAATCATCCAATGGATATACACCATAAGAATTTGTTGAGTGGATAATGACATTTTGTGCCACAAGAAAGCAATACTGTGAAATCTTAAACAAAACAGCACTTGTAGAAACCTATAAAACACAGAGAAATAATAAATTATTATTCAATAATAGCATAAAAGTGCTGAGAATGCAACTAAAGGGATGCTTTTCACTATCAATACTCCAAACAGAAGATTTGCTCTCAACTGACTTGCTTTAGGTTGCATCCATTTATGTAGATTTAGTAACATTGCATGGAATTTTTTAGAACTAGGTGTGTAGCCTCATGAAAGGTGCTTGAATTTAAAATCATTTTTAAGCACCTTAAAAGAGCTTGATTTCAAAAATTAGGTTCTTAAAAGTACTTAATACTCTTGAAAGTCCAAAGAAAATGTTTATTTTCCCAAACGTGCCTTTTCCCCACACAGACACTGTATACAATAAATTGAAAACATAGTCAAAAATCTTTGTTTATTGGATTTATTAAGGACAAAAACCTTTGAAAAAGGAGAATTCTGCATAGGGGTCCAGGAGTTTTGAGATAATGTTTAGTGAGCTTTTTCACACTTTTCTTTTTCTCAACAACGGACTTCGGCGTTTTTTAAAATGTTTATTTCAAAGACATGAAATAAAAACAAAATGTATCAAACATGCTGCTGTTGTGCCTCTTTAGTATTCTAGATAGCAAAGAATATATGTAAACTTCGTGCTCAACCTTGTGGATTTTTAAAGAATAAACAAATTTATTCATTAAAAATTAGAATAAATTACGATATATTTGATACGCAAATTGCATAGAAAACGAGAGAAACTACTCTAAACACACACACAATATATATATAAATCCTTGTATTATTTATTCCTTAGGATAATGTTGCATGCCTAAATAAGTGATGAGATTTGATTTAAAAAAAACGTTTAAAAATAATTTTTAAAGAATTTTTCAATAAAAACCATAATTTATTATGAAACATGAAAAATTCCTATGCATAGAAAATACATATGTTTATGTGCAAAGGTGCTTAATTTTTTTTGACCAATGTAATTTTTGCATTCATTTCTCACTATTCACCCAGTAGAAACATTTCAGATTTTAGCTTCTAATAGAGATATGACTATTTTTGATGGATCATTAATGTTAAAATTGAATAATTGATCTGTTTGAATAATTGAAATGTTCATTGAATAATATTCATAAATATTTCTTCTTTAATATGGAACTGTATACTCAGGAAACAATATAATAGATTTGTAACAATATGATAGTTCAAATATATTAAGGTATGAATTTAATAATGGATTAAAACTCTTTTGATGTTGATATATAGCATATGAATTCTCTGTTAAAATCTTAGAGTAAAAATTTACATTTATGAAAGTTGAAACCAAATTACTGTGATATTTCAACATAGTTTGTTTCAGAATTGAAAAGGAATTTTTGCTTCCTTTGTTTAAAATTTGATATTTTCTTTACTTCTTTTTTTTTTTTTTTTTTTTTACTATCTGCAGGTGGAGGGAGAGAAGGAAATTTTTTTTACATTTTTACCTAACATTTTTTTAATTATCAGCTATAAACCAAAGAGGGGAAGGGGGTCATTTGGTTGTTCCTCATTATAGAACATTATTTTTTAATGGATGTCAAAAAGAAAAAAAAAATCCACTTTGCCCAATCCATTAATTGCAATATTGTAATTAAACTTTTCTGTGGGTGGCTTCTTAATTTCTATTTAAGCAAAGGAACTTTTTAAAGTGACGTATTTATATGTTGAGCTGACTGCTATAAAAATTTTTAAGTGTTTCTAATTAAAAAAATTTCAAACAATATTTTTTTCCCATATTTGCCATCATATTAATATTGTTGATGGCATCCTGGCCTAAGGTTAGTGCATCTTCCCCGTGATTCGGGTGTCCTGGTTCGGGCATGGTTGTTCTTCCGTAGTGTGTTCTGTCTGTGAGGTGTGTGAATGACCTCCCCTGTAAAAAAGGTCTGTTCAAGCAAATTTGTGCATGTCTTTTTCATATGAGCTAGAATTCTGACTTTTACCTTGGGATGCTCAGTTACCTCAAAACACCTTTCTGTTTTGAGGCAGATACGACGACATCATATTAATGTTGTTTGAAAAAGTGAAATATTAAATTTAGACATAATGAATTAAACAGTTTTAAATTTTTGTTGTTTTGATGAAAGGATATGGATCTTTTTTAACCTCATTTGTAATTTCAATTATCATTTGTTTTCACTATACTTACGTTTATTGTAAACATTGAAAGAGAGAGGCACACATTTCTGCATTATTTTAAAATATGTCTTTGAAATACTCTTGTAATTTTTAAAAAATGTATTATAATACATATCATGGTATGTATTTAACATTGTTGATTATCCTGTAGGTATAATGTGGAATGGAAGGTGTTATCTAATCGCAGTATAAAATTATGAAATCATTAATGAAGAAAGTTCCACATTTCATAATAAGGAACTAGAAATAATTAAGCTAAACCCAAAGATAAGTATTAAAAAATTCTTTTTTTATTTTGTAATTTAATTGATTAAATTTTTACATAATGATGTAATTCAAACATATTTTTGAAAATGATAATGAAACTATAATTAATTCTTTTATAAATCACTAGAAACATATTGTAAAATTTATATAAAAGCTAATCATTTTCCTTAATACACATTTGTCTCTCTTATTATTAGTTTCTAGATTGAGAATAATAACTATTAATGTTAATTTGCAGAAATATTTGTATATTTATGTATTGTAATCTCAATGTATTCTAAGATCCAATGTGTAACCATAGGACAAGTATTTTCAAATCGTTCTTTCTTTAAATGTTAATATTTATTATTTAAATTAAATATTAATTTAAATAATAAATAGTCCAAATTAAATTAATTCAAATTAAAACTTGCACAAAGTACATATGCTCAAAATGTGCATATTCTCCTCATATTGTATGTGAAAGAAATCTAAAATATCATGTCACAATACATAAGCAGAAATTGAAATCAAACTAAGAATGACACAATACAATTTAATAGAATTTTATTTCTCTAAACAATATTGATTTCAGCTGCCTGTCTCTCTAAGATTGAAATATTTACACATAAAACACATTTAAGGGTCAATCAGGCCCAAATGTTTCATATTTCCATTTGTTTATTTTACAATTAAATACAATATACATTTTATAAAATTGGAATCACAGATGACTTGCTTGTAGCAAAGTCATTTAAAAGTAAAATACCAGCAAATAATCACACATCAAAGAATTTGAAATGAAACGCATTAGCACAGCTTGCTGCTTTCATTATAATATCACATTGTGCAATAAATCTTAACAAAATCATTCATAACTACAGAAAATAGCTAAATCTAATTTGAGTATCGAATTGTACAGAAACTGAAGTTCTATGCAATCTAACATAAAATACCCAATTAAACAAAATCACAACCTCTAATTATTATATTTTAATTCCCTTTTTTTTAAAGAAAAAAAAAACAGCATATCTGAGAAACAAAGATCACTAACAAAAACAAAATAGACTAATATAAACAAAAGTTAATTATTATAATTAGGAAAAAACAAATGAGAATTCAGAGATGAAAAAATGAGCAGAACTCTTTAAAAGAAACTTTAGTAAGAAAGCTATATTGCAAAAAACAACATATAATAAAGATCAAAATGATGGTTAAAGTAGATTCACATATAAAATGGTATATGAAGGGATTAATTTAAATTAGTAATACAAATAGTTTTCAAAATTTGTACTAAAAACAATTTACATTTTATATTTTAAGTTTAAAAAAAGAAACAAAAAAACATTAGGATGCTATTTATCAAGAGTAAAGGAGAAAAAAATGTTACATAATAAAAAAAAATAAAAAAATAATTATATGCAGGGTAATCCATATGCTAGTTAAGCTAATAATACTGGAACCTTATGTTATTTAATAATAAAGGCATTTTTTAAGTAGTTTCTAATTTATAAATTTAATAACATTTCAACAGATGTTCAAAAATATTTGCATAGTTAATATTTTAAGTCATTAATATAACTAATTTATTATAAATTACAAAAGAAAATAGTTTAAATTAATTAAATTTATATTACACTGCACAAGTCTCACTTATAATATTGCAGGTAGAATTATATATACAAAAAACAATATTTTTTATTTTTGTACATTATGTATTGCTTATACACACTTACTGCATTTGTAGAGAATTTAAAATTTATTATTGATTTTTAAGATAATATTCCCATAATACAGCAATAAAATTTTCTCGTGAATATTTCACATTAAATTGTATATAAAATCATATACATTTTATTACACTACCATTTTTAGTGAAAGAGATTAAATAAATTGTTTCATAAAGTTTAAGAAAATAACAATTATTTTGAGATTGCGAATTTCATATATAGGAAGTTATCTTTAAATTGATTGAAGTATGTTTGATTGTTTAGAAACTACATTCTTAAAATCAGAATAAATAGCATTTAATTATTCAAACCAACAATAAAAATAAATTATATGTACATTTATTATAAAAAAAATTCAACATATTTACAAATCACTAATTTTATACTATGGGCTGAATGTATTCTATCTTTTTTTAAATGTCTAAATATTCAGCCATATTTAACATTTGCATATTGCATTTATTACATATTGATCCATAGCTTAACAACTTACTTGGAAATTCTTTTTAGCATCAATTAAGTTATATTTCCAATAAATATTTTGTAATTTTAAATAAGATATCTAATATTAAAATGAAAATATTTAAATTAAGACTAATTATTGTTTAAAGTTTTGTTACCAACACCTCTGCAAATATATTGGTAAATAGCATTTAATTTTCTGCATAATTTATATACACACATATCTGTATAAACTATGCAATAAATAAATCAAATGGAATATAATAAATAAAATATTCTAAAGGAAATTAACAAAAAAAAACTTTTGATAAAATTAATCAATATGAGATCATTGTACTGAAAAAATCATAACAATATTTATTATCTTAAATATTTTATATAACTTTTTATCAGTATTAAACTACATTTTTGATTTTGTAACATATATATATATTCTCTGTACTTTGCAATCAGAAGAAAAAAAATTTAAGGGTAAAACAACAAACAAGTTGGAGGTAGATAACCATTAAAAAATAACAGTAAGTTTAACAAAAGCAAAACCATGCAAAAAATGGGAAAGGGATCTTTACATTTCAATAAACTATACTATTTTTAAAACCTCATTATATATATCAACAAAAAATGTTGATGGAAAAAATAAGACTGTTATACCTGACAGCCTTCCAATAAACTAAAAAGATTTCTTAATTTTGAAATTATACTAATAATTTTATGATATCACTAACAAATATAAAAAAGGAGAAATACTTGAAAATATCAATTTTAAAACAGTTATCACAAGAATTTTATACCAAACAATGCATGTGATTTTTTAAAATTATATGGATGTGTGTATACAATTTCTCCAAATCCCTTCCAAAAGATTGATTAATTCAGTTTATTTTATTTATAATAAACTATCAAATTATAATTGTAAAAATATTATTTAGATCACTGAAAGTAAATCATATGCATGCAACATAAAAAATTAAGGTTAGTATAAAATACAAGTGAGATATATTTTCAAATTAGTACATAATTAAAAGAATATTTTAACAATTTTTCTTCCAAATTTCTTTCCTTAAATTCCGTATTAGGATGAATGCAGACAACTTTAAAGTAATTTCTGTAAAATTAATGAAAGTACTTTGCTTAAAACACATCTTAACAATATGGTATATATTGACATGAAGCATAATCACAGACAAAATTTTAAAACAGAAACAAATCATCTTTAATATTTAAATCAAGTATGAATTTTTTACTTTACAATAATAAGAAAAAAAACCTTTACAAATAGAGATCAACATTCGCATAAATGAATTTAAGATCTTTATATTTCGAATTCACATAAACAATAAAACACTCATTTCTCTCGAAATTTTGAAAGACATTTTTCCGATAACATTTGAAAGCAAATTCAGTCATGCATTGTACTTATGCATTTGTATATTCCACTTTCTACTATAAACATCTATATAACTATTCCCAGGGAGTATCAATGTCATCCCAGAAGTCTGGGTTTAATTGTATTATTGAGTGTTCTTGAGCGATTGCAGCTAATTCCTTAAGGAATTCTTCTAAAACTACAGCACAAAAAATGGCATTTTTTGCTTTCACTGATTCCATTTCGCCTTCTAATGAATATGGAGTAGGTTTACTCACGTATCTAAAAAAAATGATAAATAAACATCTTATTACAAGTATCATATATAACATTAACTTTAATAAATCCCTATTAGCAGCAGATTTTCAATTTTTAAATATTTTTTCTTGAGGTAAGAAGAAAATAAAATTAAATATACTCAAAATATATATGCTAAAAATGTCACTTTAACAGGAGTAAATAGATTACAACAATAATAATAACTTTTAAATAATAAACTCACCCAAATTTTTATCAAATTATACCTGATATTTTAACACTTTTTTTTAACTTCACTACTGATTACAGCAGCAAAAAATATTAAAGTTTTACACTCAAAACAAAATATTGTTGGTATATAAAGTTTTCAAGATTAGCGTTGTTCAGGAACTGAAATTATATTTAAAATGAGAAGATTAACATTGATAAGAAGAAAAAAATCTATGAAGCATTATAAAATTCATTAAATCTGATATCACTTATTATACCTAAGCAATATAATATCTCAAAAAATATTTCAGTAAAAGGATTGTAAATGAAATGAAGCACTTAAACACACTATTATTTCTATTAATATTAATTTAAAATGGATAATTCAACAAATAATATTAAAAGAAAGCAGGCAAAAATAAATATAATATTCTAATACATTTAGAAATCACATTTAATAAGAGAAAAAATGAATTTAAATGTTTAACAATTATTAACTTACTTCAAAATGCTAAAATGAGAAAAAGATATGAATAATAAATATAATTAATTAATGTAACATAATGTTCAGACGGTATATGGGATTAAATAAAAAAAATCAGATATAGATCTTTTTAGTTCACTATAAAAAGTATAATTAATGAACTTTTTAAAATATGAAGATTTTTTTAGGTTGGTACTTACCGACTGCTTCTATAATAGAAATTTCAAAATAATTAAAAATAGATAAAAGTATAAAAAAGGGTAGAGAATCGTTTAATAATAAACAGCTAATAACATTACCTATATCCTTGGCCATCAGAAATGGATTCCAGCATAGGTTCTTTACTAAAATTATCTCGATTCCTTAGGAAACTACTTTTACGGAAAAGAAAGCTAGTTAAGCTTCTTCTACGAGGTTCACCTGCATAAGTTGAAAGAAATTAGCACAGTGTATCTGTCATATATTAATTATTTATAGAAAATTAGCCATGGAGCTGACAAAATAAACTAAATATAATCCATTATTACTAAATAAGCCCCAATTATAACACAAAATATATGCTATTATAATATTAAAAAAAAGCTTTAACCCATAATGCATATGACTGAAAAATTTTACTTTGTGGCCAGCTTCAAGGCAGCTTATTTATACATATGATTCATATAAAACAAACTTAGCAGATTAAAAAAAATTCATTTATTCATTTGAACATTTATTATTTTGCTAATAATTCACATCAATTCCCTTTTATTATCCATACTTAATTGTTATAACCTAATAAATAGGTACTAAAAAAGTTTAAAATATACTGTAATTTTTTCTAAAAATTATAAAACATTATTTAAATTTTTCAAAGCCAAAACTTAAAATGCTTTTTAATTCATGCTTAAATGCTTTTATATTTATTGAAATCATTATTGATTTAAAACACAAACTGTAATAACTTACCTCTTTGAAATCCTGAAAATGATGCAGAATGGACTCGAGATACTGAATCTGAATATACACGAGTTGTGAAAGGTTTTGCCATGTTTTGAACTCGAGAAAAAAGAAACTGTTTGCTTTGATGAACCAATTCTTCATAATTATCAACTGTGTATGAATAACTATCTACTTTTTGTTTTAGAGAACCCAAAACCTGAAAAGTAGTAGAAAAAAATCTATTTTAAATATTATCTTTTAATCAATAAACTAAAATAATTTTAATTTAATTTTTCCTTCATATATTACAACAGTTAAAGAATTTCTGCAGTTATTATGGTAGTTGAAAACTGCAGTATTATGGATATGCAACGAAAAACTACAGAAAATATAAAAAACATTGAGAAAACCCTTTTTTGGAAACTTCGCTCTTAGCAATGCGGGTAGTGAAAGTATTTTTAATAGAAGGTAAGGAGGAAAAAAAGAATTTTGTTCCAGCATTAATAATAATAAATACTAATGTAATTCCTCATGATAAAAATAAATATAAGAATTGGTTATTAATGACTCACAAAAAAGAAAAAGAAAATGGCAGCTAATCAATGAAACCAAGATGAAAATGCCTAACAATAATGTTAATTTATTTAATCAACAAAATAATATTGTTATTTTCACTTATATTTAGTTAAGAATAAAAGTCTATTAAATAATTTTTAATGATGTTTAAAAACATTTATTTCAAAGCAACTTAACTTGAAAATTAACCAAAATACTTCAGAAATATCTATTCTTCAATAATTTGTTGATGCTGTCTTGTATGTAACATAATTATAGGAAGTGCTACTGATGACTGTGTCACCAATGTTAGAAAATATATTCCTTTCATTACAAAGGATTTAATCAAAATAAATATTTACAGCATTTTACTTTTTTGTGAAATGTTTTACAACAAATAAAATCCACATTAAAAAATTTTTAGAATATATAAATGAATATATTATTGATGTACTTGAAGAATTTTTATTACGTTATTTCTACAGTCTAATGAAATTATTTAATTTAAGCAGAATTTCCAATTTATTTTATTTTCCGATACTGAAACATCCAAAAGAAAGACAATTTCATTTTATCTAGGACTTCCAGAACACAAGCCCCATAAAGTGAACATTGAATATTCCATTAGCAATAGCATACAAATCATTGTTTTAATACTAACAAACAAATATGAAATAATAAGGAAAAAAATTAGGGATTTTCAGTTTCTTACCTGAAACAAAGATCGGACTGTAGGTTGGAAAACTAAGGATGGATTTAGTAGAAATGACCTTAAAAGAGCCTGAGGGTAGCATGCCAATCTTGATATTATCCCAGTTAAATGTAAATTAGTATATACATCATTTTGCATCATCATTTCCAGCCTTGTCAAAATTATACTTAAAAATGGACCAATATTAGGTGTGCCAAAAGACTCCCAACTACTAGGAGAGGCAGGACTGTTACTACTCTTAGTACTTGTTTCTGAGACAGAGGATGAACAAGGCTTCAGGTCACTCTTTGAAGAATATGAAGGTATAGATATAAAGAGATTATCTTTATGCTCACTAGATTTGGCACTGAGAAGAGAGTGTGGCACCACATCAGAGTCCTTCTCTGAAATACAACTATCTCGAGACTCAAAAACCCCAGAATCGGCATTGGAACACTCGTCTTTAGAGTCCATGACTTCAGTGTAGCCAACTTGTAACTTGTCTTCCACGGAAGTATCAACTTCCAAATCGTTAAAATAACCATCAATCGTTTGCAAACTGTCATCCACGCTTCCAATGGACGATGGGGTTTCTGTCGAACAAACTAAGCTCCAAAAAACTTTTTCGTCATCAGCATTAACTATCTGCTGAAGGATATCACTAGATATGAATTCGTTGTGCTTGTTAAGAGTTTTAATTACAAAGGTATCTTTCTCCGACACCCTTTCGGAAGTCACCTGCCTGTCTTGTTGATTTTGTTTGAAGCTGTCTTGAAGAACTGCCAGATTCTCAGAGGATAACTCAAGCACACTATTTTCAGAATTACAGTTATTCGTATTAGCCTTCTGTAGCAAAGGGGTTGTTGCATCTAGCTGCTTTTTCTGATCATTGTCTACATAAGAAGGATTAGAAAGTTTTAATTTGTCAGACGAATCACAGCTGGTAAATGCCTCTGATTCTTTGGACTCTGAAACAATCACAGCATTGGGTGGAGGATCCAGTCCATCATACGTTGCAGACCAACATCTGCAAGCGAGGGTGCATGATTTGACATTTCTGTGTGCTTCCCTTAGGTAGTCCATGTAGCTGGATGGATGAGCGTCAGGTATATTGACATACCATTCAGTTCCATTCACTGCATGTTTAGACTGCAAGCGGTCGAGCTCTCCAAATGCAAGGCTATTGGTGGACGGTGATCGTTGGTGGCGTTTGATTCGCAGACTACCTCCACGACTCATAGGTGGTAAATTCTGTAAACTATCCAAACCTGGAATACTCGATAAAGGAGTGCTCTGGCTGGTAGGCAGAGAGCTGCTATAATCATTACTATGCAAAACAGATGATGATGGTATCAGGGAGAGAAATTTTTCTGCTGCTTGATTGTACATGTCTGTATCTCTTACTCTACTTCTTTGACTCACCATGACATGTGTACACGGTATGAGATACCTAGAATTCAACAAGATATGAAAATGTTTAAGTACTTATATGATACATAGTATAAAACATAGATGTAGAAATGGATGGGACAAAATGCCCATTCAATCTCATTTACATCAGTGTCTAGGGTCAATGATTAAAGACAAGACGCTTTTAAATAAAACAAATTTATTTACAGCAAAGAATTTTTTTTAAAAAAAAGACATAAACCATTAAGAACAGGACAGCCTATTTACATTGGAGATGAGATAAAGTTTAACATTTAGATGGTACCAAAGGTAAAACCTAATCAAATGTTCCATGGCAAAACTATGTGCCACAGTTGTGTATTAAAGAACCATAATGTGAAACAAACGACCCTCTCTCTCTCTCTGTCTGTCGAGCAAATGCCAATAACTAGCTTTTCTAAAACTTGATATTACATGTCTTAGATTTTGGATTAGTGGTATTCGGTAGAATCCCTGGTGTTAAGAAGCTATGGTGCCATCTATTACAATAAAATAAAACTAAATGTGGAATGGTAATGGCCCTTAATTAAATCTCTACATAGATTATGAGCATACAAAACAAAATTAAACAAAAGAGAAATAGAATTTTTGAAAAGTTAATTAAACATTGCAAGTACAAAGTTATACAGTTGAAATTTTAAAAATTACAATTTCATATTACCTGAACACCAATTCAAATAGCACATCTTCACAATTTAAATCCAGCATACAGCGAAACAAAGCCATTGTAACAAGGCAAAGCTAAGAAAATAAAAATTAACATTAGAAACACACACACACACACATATATATATATATATATATATATATATATATATATATTATTGCTAAAAGTTTTAGAAAAAAATAAAGGATGACATCAAATAATTTTATTAATTAATGTGGTCACAAAGAATTATAGAAAACCATAACAATGCAAAAATTTTAGAAATTAACTATACCTTATAAAAAATACTTTTGGGAGGGGGGCTACAATTGTATACATTTAAGCAAATATGAGTAAATTCCTTCTAAAACAAGTCATTTCAAATTTTGATCTCAAATTATAATTAACTCAAAAACTAATCACTTGATAAAAATTTCTTTATTAAAAATTATAGTATTTCATATCAAAAATATTCAAAATAATGTTATCAATCCATCATTAATTCATTAACACTTCATTACATTTAAACTAATCCTGAATAAATAATAAAAATTTAAAATTAATTTTTAAAATCTGCACCCTTAATTTATTAAAAAAGTAAAATGAATCCATTATTAAATTTGATTAATACAACAATAACACTAATAAATTCCATTAATAGCAATTCATTTGTTTAACATCTACACTAAAATCAAATACTATTGTAGTGTAAAATTTAATGTTACAGAGCATCTTATAATGGTAAAAATAAACAATTCATATGCCAGCCATTAGAATTAAGCATGTAATAAAGCACTATAAGAATACAATCAGCTATTTTAAGAATATAAAACAATTATGAGACAAATATTTGAAATTTAATGATTAAGTACTTATAACTAATTTCTATACATTATTAAATTGAAATTAAACACAAAAATTTGTCATTCTTTAACAAAAATTCACATAATTTTAAGCATTACAAAACTGCATGATAACCATATTAGTCATAAATAAATGACAAAAAGAGGAAAACAAAATTATTTCTGAATGTAGAAATAATTTATTTCTAATGAATTTTACTTTAATTCCCATTTTGAAACTTCAGCAGCACTTCATTAGTAATAAATACATTTTTTTAAAATACTTACATAAATATCTCAAACAAATTAAAAGTCTGTGTAATAATCCAAAGCCAATAAAACAAAATATTTCTTAAATCAAAATTAAGTTGCTCTTATCAAAACAATTCATAAAAAATGTTATTTTTGAAATAAATGTTATGATGAATACAGATTGTTTAAAAAAAAAAAATTTAATTTTTAAAGTTTTAAATTAAAAAGGAAGAATTAATTTGGGAAAAATTAAGCTAGCTACAAAATACAAATTTAATAACTACAATAAAAAATTCCTTCAGTCAAAAAAAAAAAAGATCGAAATTTTTTTTACCCTGCTTTGTGCTCCCAGTCGATCAATCAAAGAGTTAAGAACACGATGTGTATCATAAGATGATGTCAAAATAAATTTTAAAAACATTTGCTGTAGAATTGGCTCAGTAATAGTTCTTAAGAATAACTCCAGATAAGCAGTTGTCGCAACTATCTCTTCAACAGTATTCTGTAATAATAATACCAATTAGATAAACGTGAAAATGTTTTATAACTCATTTATTTATAAATTATTTATTAAAAACTGAATCACTAATTAAAGTATCTATTCTTTTTTTTCTTTTTGCACATGAAACATGGAAAAAATAAAAATAAGCATTTTTTATAGATAATCATATTTTGTTAAATTCAAATTATTTTTAATAATTTAAAAGATTAACATTTAAAAAATGGCAACAAATAAATCGCTTTATGAAAATAATACAGAATCATATTAAGAATTTAAATATTACCAATAATAATCTTTTAATTTTAAATTACTTAAATATGAGGATGCAAATATAAATATATTTTATCGCATTAATAAAGGTTTTTACAAATAGAAATGTAACTGTTTATTCCTGCAAAAATATTTTTTTAATGATTCTGATTAAAAAAATTATATATTTTTTATTAACTAAAATATAGCATTTTTGTAAACATATATACAGCTTCACATTAATGTTAGTCGCAATTAATATTTCACACATCAATGCATGAATAGTGAACTGTCAAAACTTAAGCTCTAACTTTAGTTACATGAAAAGTTGTCAAACATTTAAAATCCACAAAAGGTTGTTATCAGTTCCAAATTTTATTTTTGTGAATTATAATTATTGCGATTGTGAACAAAAGGGTGTTAAAAAAAACTGCAGCAAACAGAAAGCACAGCATTCAATCCATTTGTTGTGGTTGCTGGTGATTCAAACAGTGCATGATTAATCATGTTATTCACAATGTTAAATATGTGTACTATTTAGATTCAAAAATATTTTAGAAAGTAATGTTCAGATATCAAAACTTAAGAATTACTTTTTAAAAAAATAATAATTTCATCTATTTATCTCATAATCATACTAAATAATTAAATATATTTTAAATACTAAATTAACTGCTTTTTTAAAAAAATAATTTACTCAATTTAGTACTTTTTATAAATTTGAAATAAGACATTTCTGTAGCTGAACGTCTATTTTACATTAGCATAATTTAAGAACTCAATTGAAAAATGTTTTTATTTTAAATTGAATCCATCCTTTAATTTCTATAAGTATAATTGTTTTCAAATTTTTAAAATAAATTATTGTTTTCTTATTAATAACAGAGCACATAGTATAAGTACAATGAAAAACTATTTTATTTGAAATCCACTTTAATAAAACCAGCTCATAATTTTAAATAACTGCACTCTTAAAAAAAAATATCTCTCTCTCAGTTAAAAAGATCTGTGAAAGATTTTTTTCTACATGACAGCTTTCTACTTTAAAAATTTATAAATAAAAAGGAAATTTTTTTTTTATCACATTATTATTAAAGCTGAAAAACATTACACTTAAAAAAAATCGGCACATTAAAATATCAGATTTATATCAATGTTTCAGTGCAGCTAAACTGCATACTTTTATTCTATTTCAACAAAATCAACAATTAAAATAATCTTAGGAATGAAATATAATTCATTATGCTTACATAATTTATTTTCTATTCACAGATTCTGTTATCCACATTTCACACATTTAATCAAGTTTTTAATTTAAATTAATTCAAATTCATAAATTTCAAACTTTATAATTGATCTCATAAAGATATATTCATGATGAACAGAGCTTCATATATGAGCCCACATTTGAAATAAATATCTTTATTGCTAATTATATACACAAAAGCAATAAAAATAGATAATAGCAATACAGCTGTTTAAACAGAACTGAATTTTTTATAATTTTTCTAACACAATCTTCGGAAAATAAATTTACATATAATCAAAAGCAAATTATACATCATTATAAATTTCAACCAATTCATATATCAATTATTTTTTTTAAAAAAACTATTTTAATACATTTTTTAAAATACTTTTACCCACAGCAAAAATAAATACAAATCTAAATATGCTATGAATAATTACAGATCTATAAATTTAAATCTATAATGAAAGTTCTACAGATTGATACCTGAGAAAAATGAATGCTAGAAAATAATACCAAAGAGGAAAATTACTGCATAGAAAATTAGTTTTCCCAGCATAAGAGAGTTCCATGCAACGAATGAATCATGGCGTGCATCATGAGCATGCAGAGGGCGAAACAAGTGCTAAGAATGTTTGTTAATTGACAGAATACAAGGCAGGTCACAAAAACACTGCCAGTCCAAAGCCACAATGAGGAAGAGCAACTGCGTACTGACCAAATACTTCGTAGTGTTTTCAAGCCTGGCGACAGGCACTGCGACAGCTTCCTGGTATCCGGATTACACAAACAATGCAGCAACGAGGAGAAGAGAGGAGAAACAGGGTGCAAATTACTTTAATACTGGTGTTGGAGGTTATGAAATTACATAAAACATAATATAGAACAAAAAAAAATGTTTTTAAAAAAAATTAACCTGAGTTTTAAACCACATCAATCAATCAAAACTTCCCTTACACAATAACACTAGATTTAAAGCTATTGCACTTGTCATGTAAAGGATAAAAATACTGAATTTATATGATAACCTGAGTTTTAAACCACATCAATCAATCGAAGCTTCCCTTACACAATAACACTAAATTTTAAAACTATTGTACTTGTCATGTAAAGGATAAAAATACTGAAATTTATATAATATGCCTCAGATGAAAACCATGCACCAATAATTATAAATACACTCCTTTCTTTTTTTGTATATACATAATCTTTTCAAGGCATAAATGGGAAGCAATTTTGATTATAACTTAAAAATGCTCTATACTTCACTGATATACCATCAGTTAATTATCAACATGTAAAATCATATATTAAAATACCCTTCTGGCAAAGAGAAAGTACAAAAGAATCGGAGAAAACAATAGGAAAAAAATGTATGGAAAATAGAGCAAATGTTTAATGCTCACTTTTCTATGGAATTTTGATACTTAAAATCAAATATGGATTAAAAATTGAGAAAAATTAGAAAAGTTAATAATGTAATGGATTCAAATCAACATATTTATCACTATTAAAAAAAAACCAGATAAATATCCAACCAATATTAATTTCCCCCTTTTTTCAAATTTTTTATTTACAAATTTATTGGAATCTAATATTATTTAAACAAACATTCAAAGCAAACTACAAGATATTATGAATACGCAAAAACATTTCAATTCATACAACAACTATTTGTGCCACACAAGAGTTCTTGTGGAAAAATATACTAAAGAAATTTCTAAAAGGAACATAACAGTTCCAGAAAAAAGACTGCCTTCATATATGAAGCATATACAAACAATGATTTCATTATGTAACATTTTTGTAACTTTTTAATACTAATACTTTTGTTTAAAACTATAAATAATCATCAGAAACTAGAAGGAAAAAAAGTACATTAAAAAAATACCCCCCCCCCCAAACTTTGAAAAAAAAATCTGAATTTTTAAAATAAACCAAAATAAAAAAAAAAAACTTTAAAATTTCATATTTATTTTGTTTTTTATTAAAAGTTAAGACAAATAATTTTTTATAAGATTGCACTATCATTGGAATTCATATTAAATCTGTAATTCAAAAACATGAAATCTATCAAACCTAGTAACCAACAAAAACTTAACATAAATTAGATGAAATGTCATATTGGCATTAAATCCAATATTTGATTGAATTAATGTAGAAAAAAGAATTTAAAAAACATCTGAAGAAATATCGGACATTCATTAATCAGATCATGCAATTAAAACCTAAGATAATAATATTAGATAATTAATAAGAATCTTCAGAATGAAGTCAAAACAGAAAAAGAAAAAAAGTTTAAAAAAAAATTCAACAGAAAAGATAAGTAGCATCGAAAAATAAAATTTGTTTGCAACTTTAATTTACTTCCATCACATAACTAATAAAGAACATTTTTAATGCAAAAACAAGTTAAGTATTTTTAAAATGTACCATAACAAACATATTTATATTAAAAATGAAACAAATATACATATATTTAAAAAATTGAACAAATAACATAAGAAAAAGATAACTCTTTTTTTCTAGATGACAAAATGATAAATATGAAAATAAAAAATGGATATAAGTAGAATTTTGATGAGAAAAGCTAAGCACACCTGATGTAAAGCAGGCCCTAATACAGGAACTAGGAACCCTTGATACAAATATTCCATCAGCTGCTCTTGCACCAAAGGATGAGCTACCTATAAAAGTCACAAATACACATTTCTGTAATATTGTTTTAAAAAATCTCTTGGGTTTGGCAAAAATGATTTTTGTATTTATTGAAGCTTTAATTTCTTCTAATTTCAAATGCCAGAGATGAATAAAATATCATTAATTATCATTATATTACATGTAATAAATAATATGAGTTATGTGAATAATGAAATTTAAAGCTTAACAAATATTTTGCTAAGAGACCAATGTACATAAATATTTAATTGGAAATTTTAGGCCTAGCAAACTAGCTGGTTGGTGAAGGCATTTAGAAAAGTACTTGGTTAATCCATTTCGAGTTTCATAAACCTGTTTCCTTATTATGATGAAATAAAACATCATATATTTAATTAAATGATTTTCTTCTATTTTTAGAAAATTATAGAAAGATTCTATTTACAATTTGTATAATTTACTATTAAAAAAATATTGTTACAATACTACAAAAAAAAATGTAATCAGCAGTTAGACGGTCTGAACAGTTATGTTTTTAGTGGCATTATGATGACATGGAATTTCTTGATTGGATTCATTTACAAAACAAATAGATCATGTTTAATGCTTTTATAATAGCCTTAAATAGGATCTATTACAATATGATGCTTAAAATACTTTTTGTAAGGGGTGAGGGGAAGGGATTGATGAACTTTAAACATAAATAGTTTAATAGAATTTAAAAGCAACCAATATTCCTTTCAATCCAGTTTACTGATAAAAACAGATAACAGAAATAATAATAATTTCAGTGCAATGAATTTATTTAGTAGCCTTGATTTTTAAAAAAATTATAAATTTAAAAAAATTTAAAACATTTATTAAATAGTAGTATTAATAATTGAAGCAAAAACACCACAATTTTAAATATTAGATATTGGATATCTGTTGAAATATTTCTAAATAAAATAAAGACAATACAATTACATACAATATCAGGTTGAACAAATATGCATATTTACTTGAATGACTGCATTGCAGAATTCCAATGAATTTAAAAACATGGCAAGTTCAGGAATTTCCGATATATCTTCAGGGGTAAACTGATGCCAATCTTCTGGAACATTAGGCAACTTTCTAGGTAGTAAGGAATACAGCCCACTCAAACCAGTGGCCAAGACCTAAAATTAAAAAAAAAACAATAATTAAAACTTGATACCTCCATTATTTTTTTATCCTTTTGCCATCAGTACACAGAATATCAAAAATACATATACTACAATTTCAAAAAAAAAAAAAAATCTATAGGAATTTTTCTCTTTAAGATACTTAAAATTATTATATTTACAAAGGAATTTTAAAATATATAATAATATTTTGTAAATATCAGAAATTAGATTTTGTACCATTAGTCATGAATATTAATTTACAAAGCTTTTAAAAACTTTAAACATTACATTAATGCCAACTAAAATTCCCAGTACATTATTTCTCATAAACAGATAATGCGAAAAAAGTTCAAAACATAGTAATTCAACAACTCATTCATCCATCAACTGCATGTGATTTGATTATTTTTCTGAATGAAATCTCAAGCCAAATACAGAAGAAAAAAAAAGTATTATTTACATGCCAAGCCTACAAATAAGTAAAAATATTTTGAAAATTAATCAAACTATTACTAACATAAATTATATTATAGATTACCCTATAAATAATATGAAATAATTTAAATATCAATTTTCTGTTATTTGAAGCAAGTTAATTATTTAAATAATACAAAATTTATGAACATCATGATTATTGTGCAATGAACCCCATTTAGTTCCATAATTAATTTTATTTCAGGATATTTAAAGTTAATTTTTTAAATTAGCATTGAGGCTTCTATTAAAATTGGTAATTTTATAAATATATTTATCAGGTAGTCCTAGGGTATATGCTGCATTCAAAGCATAGAATGCAATAAATACAAGTTTTTGCTTTATTGTGTATGCTGCATTCGAAATATGGAATGCAAAATACATAGTAAAGCCAGGCTTCAAAGCCCAGAAATATATTGAAAGCCTTTTTTTAAATATTTAAAAAAAAAAAAAAATCTTTTCTTTAATCATCAAGAATAATAAAATTAGGAACTATAATTATTTTCTATCTATATTAACAATATACATATAGTTATATAAATATAAAGAGGGGGGGGAAAGCAAACTGCTCATTCTTACAGGACAAAAATTTGAATGTTCTGCTATGTAGACACCTATGCTTTCATTCCTCCTGGACAATGCCATGCACAATAATAAGGCATCTCTTGCCTGTTGACCAATTGCTCCTTCACGATGGACAAATGGTATTAGAAGAGAGAATATTAAAAACCTAAATAAGGATGAAAAAACAAATTGTAAATGCAATTTTTAATTAAAATCAGATTACATTACAATGGAGCATCGTTGCAATAATAAGAAATATTATAATTACTGAATGAACTTATATAAAGAAATAAATATATTTTTTAAAATTTCATTAAGTAAATAAATTTAATATACTTTGATACAAAAAGTTAAATAATTATAGCTAATGCAAAATGTAAATATCAAAGATGATATTCAGAGCATGAGTAGATCTTACAAAACAAATTAATGCAACTTTAAAAATTAAGATAATTATATATTAATAATAAAAAATTTACATTAAATAATATTAAAAAATTTTTTTTTCAATCTAAAACTATCAGTATACATGCTTATAAATTCTTTGCAACAGTACAGGGAAAGTGTGAAAATACAATAATAAAAGTATATTATGTATGTGTGAAATTTCAATTATGCAAATACAATAATAATGTGCATTAATCATTATTTAAAAACATTTATAAGTTATAAAATTGAAGATAAACACCAAATGATATGAAGATTACAGAATTTATCAAAATTTGGGAAACATAAAACATAAGAATTATGCATATAAAGAAAAAGGTATTGTGATAATTCACACACACAGTATTCTTTCAGATCCAGTACAAAATATTTCACCATTTTTCAAAATGTAGATGGATATATAAACCATTATAATACATTAAATAAAATTGTTATGTGTGAGAGTTCGATTTGACACATCAATTTAAGAAAGTTGAAAAATATTTTTGTTTTTATTAGATTTTTTTCATTCATATTTTTACTGAATGTATTTAAAGTTTGCCAGCAGTTTTCTTATTAATAATTTTCAATAAAAATTATTTTTCTGTTATTTGATAAAGTAAATTAAAAGAAAAAAGTTTTTTCATATTGCAAACATGCTATATTTCTAGTTGGTATGTAATTTTACTATTTCAAATTTTCAAAAAGCATATTAATGGCACTGAATGTCTTTGCTGTCATACAGGATAAAATAAATAGTTTTGCCTATTTCTTAAAAAAATTTGAATGTATACAAAAGTATGCACTGGAATGCAAATATTGTAGGCAAATCCAATCACATATATTTCTTTCACATAATGCAAATCTTAACAAGGAATCTGTATTTAAGATAAAGCTAATTCAGAAATTAATCTGATGTAAAACATTATATAAAATCATAATATAGTATTTCCCAATTTATTTGCAACTATGACTAGTGATAAAAACTAAAATTCTGACATTCTAAAACATGTATCATTGTTTGTAAGGCTGGACAGGAATAAAAATATCCCCATTCCTTTAATATGCATCATTATCAAATGCAGATATCCTAACATCTGTTTCGGCACCAAACAACTTAGAGTGAGTTGTTATTAAAGCATAAACAAAAATGAGTTACAAAACTAAAACTTTATATCTTATTTACATTACTTTTTACCAGGTTGTGATCAGACCAATGAGCTGAAATTAGTAATTTTTATTATTTTATATGTATGCTAATTCATTCTCCTCTTCTTCCTCTTACTGACTCAGTTAAGGGTATGTATTTTGTAATTTAATATTCCTTCTATTTAATATATATATATATATCATATCTGACTTTTTGTTTTTAATTCAATGCATCACTTTTTCTGTCCAATCTAACATTTTGATTTCAGAGTTTGTGAAAGTTTTCAGTTCACAGAATTCTGCACCATTACTGTTTATTTTTGAAGTTACTTTGTATTAATAACTAAATTGCACAATATACTTTTCTTTTAATTTCTTCAGCAATGTGCATGAAAATTTCTACTAAAACTTTTATTAATTAAACTATGCTTATCAAATCTAAACCCAATAAAAGCCCTAGACAAGCACACCTTCTCACTGTGTAATAAAAAACATTGTTTTTTATTTTATTATAACAACATCATATACTACAATCAATAACAGTTGTATCAGAGTTCTGTATTTAGGAAGAAATTACATTTAATATTACACATTAAGATTAAAAAGGTATAATAGTTCAACAATCATAATTTGCATTAATTAAAGGCTACTAGAAACAAACAGTATCACTTGGAATAATAATTACTTAAAATGAAAATTCATTTCATAAAGGAACTAAAATGCCATTAAACTTATTCCAATTAACCAAAATAGAACTCCAAGAGGATTACTATATCATGCATCGATGAACTAAAATAAATAAGATACCATGCTTTTACATCACTTAAAATCAATCAGGCAATGAAGAAGGTCATAATGGAGCAGGAATTTTAAATCAAAATGAAAATTCACACATGATTTAAAATTATCAGAAAACCAGGGGTATTTGAAGATATATATAAAGTTACACATAAAAAAAATGTTGCACATTCCAAAGAAAATAATATAAATACATAGTACATTAACACTCCATATAAAATACAACATGACACAACAAAGGAAAATATAGAAATAATAATTACTAACAAAAAATAAATAAACAAACCCATGCAACTAACACATACATGTCTCGTTTTTCTGACCTTGTTGATCCATGGTCAGAACTTGCTCCAAAAAATACTTGCAATAAGTCGGGAAATTGGGTAAGACAAACACAAAGGGTATTTAATAAAATGATGAGCCTTTTTTCAACTTCTACTGGTATGCAATCTCCACAAGATGCTAGAAGCCTTAGCAAGGGACGTACAACTGGTTTGTGAAAAAGAAGATCTTGATGGCAGTTTGTAACTAAAATCTGAAAAAAGAAAGAAAATAATGATATAACTGATAAGATTTAATTAAGAAATGAATACATTATATAATAGATTTTGTGAATTTTACTTTGTTTGTCATCTGAATTAAAACAAAAAATTTATACTACTCAATTTATAACTATCTGCAGAACTAAATCAGAGACTAGTTTAATAACAATAAGTGAAATTTTTTAATGATTATGTCATTTGAACTTAAAAGACACAGTGTGTTAAAATATGCAATCTTTCTAAATATATACAATTTTATTATCAAGCTACAATTTTTATTATCAAGAGAGAAAGGTATAAATAGCCACAAGTACTTTAAAATGTGGTTCTGACAATTTAATACACATTTAGAAATTATACTTAGTTTTACTATTAAGATACAAAAGATATGTAAACATTTTTTTAATTCCTTAACGCTATCTCTTCCTCTTGGGGGCAAGTGGTTATTATTTATTTACAATCAACAATACTACAACAAATTTTAGAAGAATTTTCACCATTAAATAAATAAAAATAAATTAATTACTGCATAAATTAAATTTAGATTATAAAGTTACTAACACCAGAACAGTAAGTATTATATGAATAGAAAGAGATTATTAGTTGAGAAGTGTATATTAATCAAATATACAATTATTTATTTTCATATGTAAAGGTTAGTGGAATACAATATTAAACATATTTCAATGCATCAATAGCCTAATAATGTGATATTAATTTGTACTTAAATATATTTTTTATAAAATTATAACAATATAGTTAATATTTTTAAAAGAAAATTTCCTCACAACTTTAAATAAAGTTTAAAAGAGAGTTACATACCTCATAAAATTTCAGCTGTTCTAATTTTAAAATATTTACAAATTCTCCAGTCCGAACAGACCAAGAAAATAGTTTGTCCAAGCACCCTTCCATTAATAAAAAACTAAGAAGAGGACCTGTTGGTTCAGGATCAACTTGAGAATTCCCATTTGTTAAGCATGCAGTGGATTGCTGTGCTTCTTGTAAAAGTAGAGTAATCATTTGATCCAAGTTATTAATGACACTTGTGACATCATCAGCTGTTGGTAAGTATTGCTGCCAAGACCTACAATGGAATAAAATAAAAATAAATTTTAATTTAATAGTAATACAATTTAAATTCAATATCCGTATGAAATTAATGATTTGTTAAAAAATATAATATGAGTAGGTTATCAGCGTTTTCTGATGAGAAGAGCAATAGAATTCACTTAAACATATGCTATTTCCTCACAAAGAATCTGAAAATCAGCCTTAAATACTGAAAAATATAAAATAAAGGTAATGCAAAAGTTGAGGAATATTAAAATGAATAGTTCCCACTTTTATTGATGAAACTGCAATCATTTACATTTAGAATCTATTTACCAAAATTTGATTTTGATGTGTTTCAATCTTCTTGGATGATTTTAATTGCACAGAAAACTCCATATCAAAAAATTAAAAACTTTTACATCATTTAAATGTTCATAAAAAATTCGAATTCAATGCATGTAAGAAAGTATAAAATATAATAAGTTATACTTACCCACTATTTCTTTCTATGATAGAATATGCTTGTTGCCAATGAGTTCTAAATACTTCCAGGCATGCTCCTTCTGGCAACTTAGGTGGCAAAGTGAAGGAGTATTTGCGAAGACTAGATCGCAATGGACTATCACGCTTAAACATCCAACTCATGATGTGTTCGGTTAATTTACCTCCAGATAAAATTCAGGGTTTTCCTTTTACGTATCATGATACCAGATGTTCACTATTAAAAAAATGAAATTCAATAAATTAATTAAGTCTGAATTAAATATAATTAATAAAAACTATAATATAAAGATAAAAAGTAATGCGATGTAAAATAACAAAGATGATATAAAGTTTTTATTAATCCACAAAAAATATAAAAAAAATGCATGTATTAAAGAAATAAATCATTGATGTCTCTAGCATAGGCACAGGCATAAAAATTTCATTCCCGCATACAAATTCACTTCTTGTGCCAAAATATTTTTTCCCATACTTTTCTGAACAGAAGAATACCTTTATATCATCACAATTCTATAGGTGCAATTGTTGGACAAATTTGGCAACTTACCTTCTTAAAACTCAAATGGGATACAAATTAGCATACTTCCATTAAAAAAAATTAAATCTGTTAGCAGCACAAACATTTTAACCACACAGCAAATCAGATTGTAATCATTACTTCTGATACTCTTTGGAATATTTACTCTCCTTATATTTATATGAGGTTCCACATATATGAATTTCTATACATAATAATTGCTAAATATTTAAAAAAAATTCAATAAATCAACAGTTATGTTATATAAAACAAAACTTCATCATTCTAATAATTAATTCCTATGAAAAACATCTAATTTATTTATATTAAAAAACCTTTTGTTGCTATTCAAAATACATAAATAATACAAGACATGTTCATAAATTAAAAAGTATTTCTTATTTGGTATAATTACAAATCATTATTTTTAATGTAACTAGTTAAAACTCATTTTCTGACAATGATAAACATTTTTTTCTAAATAATAGAAATATTAATAACAGAGTTTCCATGATCTAAAATGATAGTCAACAGAATTATTTTAAGAAAATTCATTCCATTTATTTCACAATTAATAAACTATTTCACACATTGAAATGTCACTTTAAGAAAATATTGAATAAAAATTAAAAACCTAATGAAAATTTCAAGCTGTAAAAGTTCAAGAAGACATCTACATTAATGAGTTTTAATCTAAAACAAATTTGTTTTATCACAATAATGTATAGTTCAGCAAAATAAAAACTAGGGCTTTTGGGAGCTAAGTTTAAAACATTTAATCAATAACATATATAACGTTAAAAGACCAAAATTTTACAATAATTAATTGTTGAATATATTTCATTTCTCTTTAAATTTAAAGAACCAACAAAATTCTAACTACTATTCTAAGTTTATTCTCTCTCTATATATATACATGTTCCAGAAAATACACACACACTTTTTTTCCAAATACATTAAATGAAAAATCTAATCAGGCTTTGTTAATGGATACTTTCTGAAATATATCAAATAAAACTGACAGAACTGGAATTTTAGCTCTAAGCATTTTAACTTTATTCAGGACAAAATTCAGTTCAAAGAAAATACCCACTTAAAACTCTGACAAAAAAATAGATTGAAAAATAAGACATTAGATAAAATCATGAAATATGTAATTATTTATTATCATAAATATATTTATTTATTTATTTATATAAATATAAAGCATCTAGAAATGGTATACACAGACATTAAAACTTACAAATTAAAATAAAATGGATAAGACGGCACATTTCTTCCAGCGCTTTCAATACAAAAATCTTATAACACACTAGAAAATCATTATTAATAAATAAATAAAAAATAGTAAAAAATATAGCATATCTCTTGCATATAATGCAAATAGTTTTCCAAGTCCAATTTGTAAGCAGTTAATAATTATATATTTTGAGAAACATATGTTGCAAATTTCAAGATTTGGAAGCAAATGCAATATATTCAAAACAGTAGTGATAAAGAAATGTTTCATAATTGCTCAATATTTAATCAATCACTTTATAACTTGTTTACATAGAAAGACTAGACACAGTGATGATTTTTTAAAAATACTCATGAAAATAAAACGAAAATAGAAGTCCTACGAAAATATTTGATAATTATAGCATACATGCACATAAATATGCGTTAACAGGCAGAATCCAAGGAGTATTTAAATTTGTAAACAATTATCCAATAAGGATTTCTGGCAAGTTTCTGGTACATAAGCGGCGTGAGAATTCAACAGCATTACAGACAATTTCTTTATTGTATGCTGTGAATTGATTTCTATAATTATTTAATAACATAATTAAATAATTTTAATTAGCAAAACAAATAAATTAACCTAATAGTAAAAATGTAAATATTGAACTTACAGACTGATTGCTTCATACGACTCCTCCATAAGTAAACCTACTCTCGTCAACCAGTTGGAATGTAAGTCATCAAATTTTCATAATATAAAAAAAAAACGTCTTTAGCTCAAAATGGGCATTTTTTTTTTATAATTTTACAATGAAAAAATATGTTATTTAAATCAACATTTTCAATTATCGTTAACTCATTGAGAAAAACATACTGATATCTTCGTCGAGAGTACAAGATGGTTGTCGTTTGTGTCGATATTCTCCTGTATAATAACGTTGAAAATGTTATCAAACTCTTAATTCTGCTTTCTATTTACCGGCAGTCTGTTTATGTTTCAACTAAAATCTCTACAAACAGTATTAGTTAATTTTATACTACTTAAATTAGTCATCGTGTAATTTTATAAGGGTTCCTGTTTAATAACAATCCACAGTTTACCTACTCTCTATTTACTCTGTGGCGAAACCTCTCACTATTTTTAGGTTCGATGTTCATGAATAATGGCTTGGTCATACACTATAGAGGAAGATTTTATCGGCTAAGAATGAAAATCTCCATTTAAGTCACTTTATTTATAAGGGTATTGTATATATTTTTTACATCTTTTTTAATTAATTAGTATATAACCTAAATGATCCTGATTCCTGTTATAACAGATTTATTAGAAAATATCCTCTATAATTTTTCTATTTTTTGCAAAATATTTATATGAGTATTCATTTTATTATTTATTCATTCTTTTCTTTATTAATATTTTCATTTCATTTGCTGAAACATTTCTATTTTGTATCTGATTGTACAGTTCGTTATATGTTTACATTTCGCCCATATAGATATATTCCGCTTTTGAGAAAATATTTTTTCATAATCTTTGTTAAAAAATAACTTAATTGACTTCATCAATTCATTAATATGTATTATTGTTAACTATTTCTTAAATACAACAAATTTACTCAAGTTTAAATATATGCGTTGCCGTGTTTACTTTCTTGTTTGTTAATGTGAATGGCACTTCGAATTTTAATGCATAAATAATCATGCAAAGGCATTCTATTTTGGTTTGTATTTTCTTGGGTTGATATTCGTAATTCTTAAAGATTAATTCTAAAGGTCAAATGGTTATATATTAGAATAGACCACTGTTATATATTGAGGAAAAAAACTATTTCTGATAAGAGAAAAAAGTTGCATATTTTTAATGATCCTTGCTCCCTTGTTTGAAATGAAGATTCCAATTAAAACTTAATGGTTAAAACATTTTATTTTAATAAAACTTTAAAAATACAAACATCCACCATAGAATACTTTAAAAATTATACTCTTACAGGATGAAAATATTATCTTTTAAATTTCATGCAAGTTAAAAGTTTGATGTGTATAACTATATATTGTGTGAGTTTCTTAATGATGTTTCAAAAAATTTAATTAATGATTTTCTTTATAAACTGTCTTTTTATTTTGTTTTATAAATTATATTCTTTCAACTTTATTTTATTTCTGATTCTATTAATATTGAGTTAGTTATTGTAATTTGTTAATTGTGAAGTTCCTTATTTTGTTTCCTGTGTATGTAACTATGCACTGAAAAGACAAATAATAATTTCTTCTTAAAAAATTATTTTAATTGTTTTTTACTTATTAAATATTGGTTTAATTTATCTGTATTGGTTAAAATTGGAATATAATGCTTTTGATCAAATGAATATTTTGCAATTTCATTGATAAAATTAGGTAATGTTATTTTTACTACAAATATATTCTTTTATTTACAGAGATAATAACCCTTTCTCTTAATATGGTGGAGCTAGGAAAAGACACAGAAAAATGTGACAAAACTGTAAAATGTTTTACGATGGATGAAGCATTTTTAAATGATCTGCTTGAGTGTTCTGTATGTTTGGAGCAGCTAGATAGCACTAGTAAAGTTCTACCATGTCAGCACACTTTTTGTAAGAGATGTCTACACGAAATTTTGAACTCTCACAAAGAACTACGATGTCCTGAATGTAGAATCTTAGTGGATTCAAAAATAGAAGAATTGCCATGCAATATACTGTTAGTTAGACTGTTAGAAGGAATAAAAAATAATGTGCGGCCAAAACGGATTGGAAGTAGTACAGACATTACTCCAAGAAGTGCTGAATCTTCTAGCCAACAGCAGACGCCTCCACATCCACAGTTACCTCAACCATTGGGTAGCTTACCACGCACTCCAAGTGCAACAGATCTCCGAATGGTGCCAAAGCAGGTAGAATAAATTATTGTGGGACTCATTTTTAAACTGATATCAAGCTACTATTCTAATATTTGTATGCATAGAAAATCTAATAGTTATAATGCATGGAAATATTTTGTGTAATTCCACCTTTAAATATTTTTGTGTTAAGGTATTTCAAACAGAATCTAAAATTGCAATGAAATCGCTGTTATTCATCCCTTTTTAGAAGCACCATGATTACATCAGATATATAAAGAACAATTTTTTAAATTTAGTAATGGTAATTAATCAGTAGTACTTAGGGCATATTTATTGTTATGAAGTAGAAATATTTGTATCTTGTAAACTTTTGTCCCTATTTTTAATTAATGTTGTATTTTTAAAAAATATAGTTCCTCCTCCCATTTTTTTCTTTCTATATTATGAAAAACAATTTATCACAGAGGTGTTCAAAATAAAATTAGCTGTACTTCATGTTTTCTTCTTTTAGGATACTAGAATTACTTATTTAGAATTTACTTATTTTGTTATTTTTAGGTACTTCAGGCATGTCCTTGTGCTAAAGCTCTCTATCCTTATGAAGCAAAAGTACCAGGGTAAGTGTGTGATCTATATATTTATAAATTTTCTCTCTATTGATTTTTATGCTTTACTGAAAAAAGTTATAAATCTATGTAACTTAAACCATAAACCTGCATTTGCTATACTCTTAAAATATTTTTTAATTGAAAGACAATTTTATTTTGCTCTATTTTCATTAGTCATTTGACATTATTAAAAATTTAAAGTGTTTGTTGATAGGTTATGGTTACTAAAGAAACTAATTTCTTCTAATTAGTTTAGTTCTAGGATGAACTACTTATAAAACAATGCTGTATTAATTTTTATTATAAATGTCTTTATATAATAATATTTCAAAATGGTTGTACAGTGTAAAGAAATTTTCATTAAGAACTGTTTATTATTAATTCTTCTGTAGAAAGTTGACATAACAGAATGCTTAATTTATAGAAAGTTGGCATAATAGAATGCATAAGTATAGAAAGTAGGCATGTCAGAATGTTATAAAGACAGAAAGTTGACATATCTAAATACCATAAGTATAGAAAATCGGCATATCAGACTGCTGTATATATAGAAAGTCGGCATATCAAAAGGCTGGAAGTATAGAAAGTTGACAATCTATAAAAAGAATTTATTCTTTAGTTTTACAAATATGATTCAATAAATTAGTAGTTATTTAGTTCATTAATTTTTACAAATTTATTAACTACTAAGTTTTAACTGTTAATTTAGTTGCAATGCAATAAATTAAATCTAATATCTTATATTAATGAAAAGAAGTGATTTCCAAATTTTACCATGAGCAAAAAAAAAGTTTTTTTAAACCCAAAATTTAAAAACTAAATAAATAAAGCCTGTATTTTTAATACTACTTTGATAATCAGTGAAATGGTGAGTAAAGTTTTGTTTACCAATTATAAACCTAGGTTATTGATATTAGATGATGGAGGGAAAAGCAATTTCTAATTAAAATATCTTGCAACATGCTTTAACATCTTATTTAATATGCTCTATTTGAAAATAAAAAATATAGTTATATAATTAACAAACTAATAATTGATAATTTTTCGATATCGGAAAGCATAAAAGCCTAACAACAGATATTACCAAATTTTAATGATGGCTTTCCTGAGTAATAAACATCAGAACTAACATGAAATAACTTCAATATATCAGCTTGGTGAAAATTATGAATCTGTTAATACAGAAGTACATACTAATCTTAACTTCAATAAATAGGGGGAAGTAGGGGTTTTTTTATTGATGTTTTTTTTTTTTTTTTTTAGTGTATTATAATAAGTTACATATCAGTGTTCTTTAGCAAGTTTTGAAAGTTATTGCATTAGTATTTCAGGCTTTTTCTCTGGCTGTGTAATGTCACTCAAGTTTGTTTCCATTTATTTAACATATTTTTATGAGTCAATGTATATTAATAATTTGTTTTTCTCGCTATGTGTAACTTCTTATGTAGATGTTTTTATTGCCCATTACCTGGTATTACTCATCAACTTTCAATCGTACCTTCAATTGAAACATCCACATACAAAAATCCAATCATATAGAAAAGCGCAACAGGAATCCTAGATTATTAAATCTAAAAATTACTGTTTATTGATTAAACATCTAGTAATGTTAACTTTACAGTGTCCTATTCCACCCTTTAAATTTCTTTTAATTGCCTTCACTTCATGCCCTACAAATAGTCAAAGAACTATTTAAATACCAATGAAAACTAATTAGTGCAGGTTTCAATATGTGAATTGTAATTAATTCAGAAGTGGTATCTATTAAGGAATTGCATCTATCTATAAGACTTTAAATGTTTTTCAGAATTATAATTCTCCCAAAACTTAATAACTGCTACTTAAATTTTTATGGTTATACATAATTCAGTAATTTATATTATCTCAATAATTTCTTCTTAGACTGTATTTTATTATATGTCATAACTTGTGCAAATATTATGAATATTATAGAAACTCCTTTTCAAAAAAAAAAATCAATTCTGTCTAATTTTTCCTGTTTCACACATGCTTAATTGTGAATTTTATCACACATGTGAAGTAACTCAACTTCATTTTTTAAAATTTATCCGCACTTTATAGTTATTTATAAGCATTTTTATCTTTGTTGGTTTAGGTTTTTAATATTTCCTTTACAAAATTAGATATGTTTCTTAAAATACCATTCTTCTGAATATTCAAAAATTTATTTCCTATATATATTGGAGAAAAGGTAGCTAAATTATTATTTATGATTATCATTTTTAGTAAAAGTAGTTAATATTGAGTGTCAAAATCTCCTTTTTCTTTTTAATTATTTAATGTGTAATAACTGTTATCTTTAATTTTATTTTGTTTAAAAATACTCCATTGAGTTTAATGCTATATTCATAACAGTTTTTAAAAAATTGTATTTAACTATGTGATAGATTTTTAAAAAATGTTATGTTCAAAAGTTCTAGATCGTGCTACAAATCTTTTAAACTCCTGTCAGAAAATTTTGTAAACTCAACTGATCAATGTTTTGTTTTAAAATATTTCTTTTACTTTAAAATTTCAGGGACAATTGTGAATTTCCAATATACTGTCAGTTTGGCTATGTGAATGTGGATTCGTGTAAACACTACTGAAAGTAGAAGTTTGCCCATAGCTTTTGTTTCTCAAAAAACCATTTTATTATTATTTTTAAGGCATTGTATGGGAAAATTGAAACAATAATGACTATCAAATATAAAATAAACATCATTTTTAAATAATGAAATTTTAAATGAACAGTTCAAAAGAATTTACAACAAAATTTTCTGTACGATCATTTTATAAGGTTGTCATTTGTACACCTTTACAATATCTAGTCTTAGAATGTAGAAAATTGTGTGCTGGGTACTTTGAAGTTATCAATTTTAAAGTGTCCTTTTAAGCTAATTTGTAATATCTTGAAATTAAAATAAAGGGAAAGTGACAGCAATAAATGTATTATGCTTTTTTATTTATTTACAGTGATCTTACTTTCAAGAAAGGTGATGTGATCATTCTTAGGAAGAGAGTGGATCAGAATTGGTTTTATGGGGAACTGGGAGGAAAATCTGGCTTTGTGCCGGCTAGTTTTGTTCAAGTTGTTGTACCTATACCTTCTCATGTGCCACAATGTAAAGCTCTTTATGACTTCCAAATTAGTAGCAGTGAAGAAAAGGACTGCCTTACTTTTGGGAAAGTATGCAAATATTTGCTTTAATTATTTATAACTATCAATAATACTCTGCATTTTAAAATTTTTTCAATATAATTACTTATTTATTGTGTATTTTTTTAAATTTTTTCCTTTGAATTTTTTAAAAAATGTTTTAACAGTGGTCATTTAAGAATTATTGTATTTGTTAAGTTTCCAAATCCTGTGTTAATTTATTCTACTTGCCTTATATTAAAACGCTTTTTAAATATATTATTATTTATAAACAGTGTCCTTTTTTTAATGGTTGAAACTTAAGCTAATAGTTTATATAATCTTTTAAGTTAATATATATTACATTATATTAGCAAGTAAATTTTTAACAGCTGTACAGATATCTGTTCCCGTTTTTAAATGGAATGGAAACACTCCGGTTGTTTTGTAATATTTTATTGTGAACTTTGTAATTTTCAACTAAAATGCAAACTGTTCTGATCGGTGGTGTACCCAAAATATTGTGTGACCTGGCATCATTGGCACACATACAAATGATTCACCATCCCTGCAATAGTGAATGAACCCAAAATTTGCTGTCATTATTCAGTTAATAGTTTGTTAAATTTTGTATAAATTAAAAGTTTAAAGTTAGTTCTTGTATTAGAAAAAAGAAATATCTGTTTTAAAATTTTAAAGACTCATTCAGATAGGCTGACATTAGAATCTTGTGGAATTTTAAAATATTAGGAGATTTAATTAATTTCAAGGATTTTGAAAGAACCTTTTTTTATCAATAAATATATGGTTATTAAATTATACATTAATTTAAATATCTTTGTTGGAATTTATTAAGTTATATTTCTGTGATTTGATTTTATCTTCAACACAGTATGGTCATTTTTCTTTCTTTTCAAGGGTGATATTTTAACTGTTATTCGACGAATCGATGACCACTGGGCTGAAGGAAAATTACGTGATAGAATTGGAATCTTTCCTATATCTTTTGTAGAAGTATGAATTTTATATTTTATTTCTCTTCTTCATTTCTTAATAAAATTAAATTTCAATTTTTTTTTCAGTAGAAAAGACCTAATTTAAAAATGGAGATATTTCACTTGCAAGTGAATGCTTAATACCAGAAAATTCAAAAAAAAAAAAATTTGAATTAATAGTAGAAAAAATTACATTATTGCTTGAATAAATTATGTAGTTTTAAAGTAATATTTATTAAAAAAATAAATATAAGTATTAATACAATTTGCTGATCTCATTTGAAATATAAATCATTTCAAAAATTCAATAGCTCTGTTTAAGAGAAATTAAATATGAAATTAATATTTTCTCACTGAGGTTTCTCAATATTATCACTTCTTATTGTTTCATTCAAAATTCTATCATTGATTAGGTTTGTAAAAGTTACTGAGTTTAGTTGTTTCCTTTTAATTTTTCCCAATGATTATTCTTTAAAAATATTTTTCCTTGTTTCAATAGCCTTAAACTTTCTGATACGTGATATGTAAATATATTTATAATTTTTTCCTTGAAAATAAGTGAAATTTGTTCTCACAGCTATTGAAATCATGTAAAAAAATTTTAAATAACTTCTAGAATTTTAAATATCATTACTCAATAATTATTTTTCACCAACTTTCACATCATGAAAACTAGTTATAAAGCAAAGTTTTACTTCATTTTTGAAAAATTCATCAAATAAACTGAAACAAAATAGTAAAAAGAATTTTAAATTTTTTTTTTAAAGCTAATGTATTATTTTGCTTGTAAGTGTTTTTATTTATTGGGCAAAAATTTACTATTAAAAAAAAAATTTCAAAAAAATGATGACATTGATTTTTAATGATAAAAACTTATCATATTTTTCCCCTGTATTGATTACTAATAAAAAGTCACATGCTATGTGGCATCATTTATAAATATCAATCTATATTACAATTATTAAAAATTGAATAATGTTAAACACAATTTGTTTATTATTCCTCAAAATGTCATTTAGTATTATTTATATCATTTCTTTCAATTTATTGGAAAATCTCATTTTTATAAACTTTCCTAGATTGTTTTTAAGAATATTTAATCAAGTTCTTTTATTCAATTAAATATAAATCAAATGAATTGATTATCATTTGTTTTCATAATTTTAGAATCAAAATTTTTTCATGCGAGTACAATATGATAATAATATGTCAAATAATAAGGGGGGAGGGGAGTGATTTTTAAAACATATATAATTTTGGACAATTCATACAAAATTAATTTGATGTGATCTATTTTTTTTTCTCGCAGAAAAAATTAAGTATTTTAAAATTACAGATCAATGAAATTTTTATTAGAATTCAGTGTCCAGTTTTATTATTTATTTTATTTACTCATAAAAAAAACAGATAGTGTATAGTTCCATGTATAAAATATTTTTATAATGTTTTTTAGATGAATGCAGCTGCAAGGGCTATTATGAAATTATCTTCTAAGTAAGTTTATTATATTAATTCTTGTTTTACTGGAATGTCTGATCTTTTTTAAATTTAAACTATAATCATTAACATTTTGTGGGTTTCATTTACACAATTAATAAAAGTGTTGCATATTTTAATTGTATTCTTGAAAGCATAGATTTATTACATTATAAGTTTTTGTTGTTGTTATTTTTACAATTTTATTTTGGTTTTTTTTTATTTATTCAGTGCTAATTTTTAAAAATTGTTGGGTTTTTTTTTCTCTCTCTTAAAATAGTATTAGAGAGCAAGATTTTTCGAAATGCTTTTATATTTAGTGTATTATTAAAATGTTGTGGTGATTGTATTACTTATTGGTCCTGCATTTTCTCAATATTTGATCAATAAATGATGCATATGTTTTATTTAATTTTTTTAATAAAAGTTTTAAAATTCTCCTTTCAACAACTTTTTTTCCTATTTTTCCTTTATAGCTCTCAGTTGTCATCTAGGATTCTACCTCCTGTTGCACCAACTACAGATTCTCATTTTGGAAGTACAGCTACCAGTAAGTATTTGCTTTCTGTTTTAGAATAATACTAGATTTAAGGTTTTAATTTAAGAGCTGTTAATACCATTTTTTGTATTTAACAATTTTGTTTTATTAATTCCCTAGTTGTTGTTTTGTGTGTGTGCTCATCTTAATGTTAGTAAATATATCTATATATATCTAAATATAATCTATATTCTGAAAGTGCTTGCATGATTTTTCCTTTTAAAGAAAATGCACTATTATGTTATATGTCAAACTTTTAATTCTTTCATGGTACATAACTATTAATATTGTTGTTGTGTGTAATAGCATTTTTCGTTGACTACCCCACTGAGGATGTCAAAGATTTTGTCAAGTGTATGTCTCTTGTTTTATAAGTAGTGCCATCTAAGACTAATAGTATAACTTATCTACTCATGCATCACATTTGCTTGTACAGCCCTTTTTTACGAGGGAGCACATTCACATATGAACAGAAGAAAAGTAATAGCCATGCCCAAATTGGAACACTCATATCTCTGAGAAGATATGCTACCTCTATGTCATGACATTGGCATTTGGTTGATTTAAGTGATGTTTACTGGCATAAAAATCATATGTGATCATACTGCTCAACACGTATATTTTAATTTAATGAGTAATAGCTTTCCTCATTAGGCTGATGGCTTAACTGGAACATATGCCCAGTGCTCTCAGTCAAGAAAGTTTATATGAGCACTGGTGGCCTTTCCCAAATGGGCTGACATGCTTCTGTTTAGTTTAGAGTAATATCTAGAAACAATTTGTTATTTTGCTTATTTCAATTTATTTAGAAGTCATTTCACTTATTGGGTAGCATTCAATCTACAATATAAATGTTTTTACTATAATGAATGATAACTTGATGATATATAGAACACTATGTTTAATGGGAATGCAATTAAATGTCATGTTATATATTTCTGCGTATTAAAATTTCATTAAAAAAAACCCTCAAAATTGAAGTTTTTGTTTCATTTTATTGCTACACAGAATATTACAGATACATCCTGCTCATATATATATGTCATAAGTTTCTTAGGATCTTACTGTGGACTATCGAATTGGACATAAGACTAATTTATATCATTTTACTATCCAATAGAGTTATAAATTTCATTAAAAAATTACTTGAGTATTACAGTTATGCAAGTATCCTTTAGAGGAAGAAAAGAATTGTCTGATGGTATATATATAAAAAATTATTTGATAATTAAAAGTTAGTGGTTAAAATATGTAAAATCACAAAGTATTATCTATGGAACTTGTATTGACTATGTAATCTTTCCATTGGTAGTTTTAAGAATTGAGTGCTTTTTCTATATATTATTTTCGTGTTACATTACAAAATAGGTTGATTATATGAAATATACTGTTCAGCTGTGAAATATTTGAGTTTTTTTTGTGTTTTTAAACACTTTGCTATCCTGGTTAATTTTAGTACCTGTTAAATTTGTTAATCAGTAAGATTTTATTTTACTTTAATTGAGTAGTGAATTTTCAATAAAATTTTTGTGATATATCTTCATATTGGGCGGGTAATTTTTTAGAAAGTAAACATAATCTGTTATTTAATACGAAAATATTCTGCAGAATAGTGATTCATTAACTCATTTGTAAATGTATAAAATTAATTAAAGAAACTTCATTACCCAAAATAAACCAGTAATAAAATGCTGGTATAAATTAATATTATTGAATTTTGATTCTATAACAATTGAATGCAAGAAATCATTTTTATTAGTTACAAGCTATTACATCATTGTAATCCAACATTGAAGTTCAATCTTTTAAATATTGTCATCATAATTTTTTTTCCATATCTCAATTTATTTGTTTCATTTTTAATTCTTTACTATCATCTGGCTGTTCTTGAATCACTTTTAACTGTAATAAAGATTTAAATAGAATTATTTTAGCTGCTTCACATCTTTTTTTTTTTTTCTTGTATGAATCATCTTAATGGGGTCAAGTCAAATGCCAATGTTATATGAATCTCTTATTGTATCTATTATATAATCTAAATTACATAATATGTAATTAATTGCATGTTCCTAAGCTACTATAACATTGTTTTCAACATTAATGAGTTGCATTTACCTTTTATAAAAGCATATCCAATAACTCTGTAGTTAAATTTTAAAAAATACTCTTACTAAGTTACAATCTCCAAACAGTTAATAAATAGTGAGCAAAAATTTTCATTTTGCTTACCAGATTTATTTCTTAACATACTCTTAAGCATGTTAGATTATCTTTAAATATCTTTTTTTAAATGAATGTTATAAAATGAGAAAATAAAAATCCAATCTTTATCATTCCATAAATTTAACATCAAAAGAATATTTTTTGAAATAGTGAACAGTTTGAATTTTGTTCGGACATGAAAGTGGTGTTGCTAGCTAGACATAAAAATGGTTTCTAAAAACTTTTTTAAATTGGAAAAGTTCCGTTGGGGAAAAAAGAAATCCATTAAATGTATACATATAAATTTTGGTTGGGTGTAAAAAAAATTTAAATTATATTTTCAAACATAATCACAGCAAAATGCCAAATTTTCTGCTACGTCAACAAAAAAATGCATCCTAGATTATATTTACTACTACCAATCTATGTTTGAATCAAACTGGGTTACTCTGTATTTTATGACCCTGTTTGTCACCAACATATACACATTCTCCTTTATTAATAGTTATTGCCTTAATGAAATTCCGCTTGTAAAATTACTTTCTGTTTGCAATTAAATTACTTTATATAATACTAACAGTACCTACACGGTGTTGCTTGTAGCATCCAAGAAGGAAAATTAGCTTTAAACTTGTATAGCCTCCACCTGATATGATATGGGTATGTCATGTAACATCAAACAAACATAAAAATATATTTATAAATCATCAATAATTACTTCAAAGCAAATCTTTTAAAGCACACATTCAAAAATATTTAAACTGTTAAAAAGGTAAAAAATTATATGTCCGTAGATAAAACAATCCACAACAAATACACAAAGAAGATTTTTAGCATTTAATGTGTTCTGACCAAGGTTGAATTTCCTTCTTTTGTACATAATGAGACTTGAATTGCTGTTTGAAATTAAATGTAATTAAAGAAATGTATCACATATGCTCATTTCTTTCTATATACACATGAGCAATTTTTGTGCATGCACAGAATAATTAAAATTGCAATTATAAAACTGCCTTTATTATTTTGATATGACTTTAATATGCAAAAAAGTTTCCCAATAAATGTTCTACAAAATGGTATAAATATATCCAATGTCCATTTACCATTTGAGTTTTTGTGGTACAAATAAACTTTTTCAGGAGACTTCATTTTATATTATGGAGAGGTACAGTCTTACACTTTTACTTCATGCGTGATTCTTACTATCCAACAAATTTGAGAAATACATTTATAAAGAATTTATTACCATAAATTTTAATGTATCATATTTTTATCATTTTCAGCAAGTGTTTCAAGTGCTGCTCAAAGTCCTTCTTATCAAGAATCAAGCAATAGTGCAAATATGCAACAGTCTGTCTCATCTGGAAATAATACTTCATTTTCACCCTCTGCGTTTACATCTCCTATCCATAGTTCTTCTGCATCGGTTCAGCAAAATGTTAGCATGGCAGCATATCCAAGTACATCCTATGATGGTCAAGAACATTCTAGAAATATATCTCACCATCGACCACAACAATCTGTTGGACCAAAGAACAGTGGCGATGACCAACAAGCTGCAAATGAAAGCGGGCATGAAACTTCTGTCATTTCTAAATCTCGATCGACTCCGAGTCCTGCATTTACTTCTGTTGCTTCAGTTACTCCTCCTTTAGTCTCTCAGGTATAGTTGTTGTGATTATTTTTCCCACATATGTATTTATCAAGAATAATTATTGTTTAGATGTAGTCGTAATGGGCCGTGGCGGCCTAGTGGTAAGATCTTGGTTTCGGAACCCAAGGGTTTCAGGTTCGAGACTCGATGCCATTGATCCATCATTTAAGGGGGTCTTTTGCCCGTTAAATCAGTCTGGCCCAACGTCCTCCCGCTGGTGTCCTCCACCAAAGAACTGTCGTGTAACGAAGTATTTTACATGTAAAATCTGTCAGACTGGTGTGGTGTGGAGAGGGGGGTGCCAGCTCGGCTGTTGTTCTCGTCATCTGACTGTGATTCAAAATTAAGAGGTCTGTCCGAAGATAACCCTAGTGTTGCTTTACAATGGGACGTTAAAATAACTAAAACTAAAACCAGATTCCTAATTTTCTCAATAGTTAAATATTAAGGTTTATGTTATCTAGTCTCTCTGAAGATTTTGTTAATGGGATAACTGTATCACTTTAAAGATTAATTATATATATTTTGTTAATGAAAATATCCTTAAATTTGAATAGCCTAGTTGTGCTGGCTGTGAAATATTTATAAATTCCCTCTAAACAAAAAATATGAATACAGTCTTAATACTAGGAAATACTACTTCTAAAGATCCAATTGTTGGAGGCATGGATTACTGTACAGCTTTTTATCTTTGAACCTTTTGAAAAAAAATTCTTGCACTTTTCTGTTATATTGAAAATACTCATAATAATAATTCACTTCTTTCTCTAAATGGTTATGCGAAATAAGATTATCTGTGGTTATCTTAATAGATTAATCCAATCTTTTTATATCAAAATATTGCTGAATTTACTGCAGTATTTAGTAAAAAATGTTAATATCATTTGAAAGGCTAAATAATTTATTAAAAAATTTTAGTTTTCAAGCTTTATTTGATAATGATACATTTTAAAGTTTAATATTTAAGAAAGTAATTACTTAGTTTTGGTTGATTGATTTAGGATTATTATATGTATCTTTTACTTTTCAAAGAAAGTGTGATTTAACTGAATTCAAAAGGAGAATGCAATCTTATATTTTACAAATCCAATAATTCGAAATTTGGAAAAAGTTTTTAAAAGGTCCAAAATTGTAACTAATTTGCTATTTGCAACTTTTACCAAGAATTAATTTTAATAGCTTAGAATTCATCAAAATAAAAATAATCTGAAATCTACCATCTCGCCTTTCCTTAATTAAAACTCTAAAGGTTTTTAACCATTTTTTGTCTGCTTATTGCTTCTTTAAAATCTCATTTAGTTTTAGAAATTCATTCTCATTTAGTTTAATGAATAGAAAAATTTCTTCATATATATATTTTTTAATTTCCTATTCACATGTATTCGTTTTCAATTTTTTGGAGATTTTTAAATGCATTGTTTATAATATATAACTATTCTGAATTAGTATTTTGCAATTAGTTACTTAATATACTTTTATGAAAGTTAATCCATAATGTAATCTTATATTTTAGCGTGCTGAATCAATAGGTGGTGCTCAGACCCCTACACAAGATAGTCCAGATGATAATTCTGGAATTTCTTCCCCTCTATCTTCGGCAGACTCTACAAAAGGCAGCCATACACCAGCTCGCACTAGTTCAGCCTCGCAACCACCTACTCATGTTCCTATTCCAACATTGTAAGTTGAACATTATTTTTTTAAATATAAAAATGTTGAAGTATTGTTATTTAGAATTTCAAGTTAATTGTTACTTCTCAACTGTTATATCATATTTAAAGAATTTGCAGGGATGATTATTTTTTAATACAAAATTGATTATATTATGATTTTATTTTATTTGTGTTTTGCCTTTTCTTTTGCTCTTGATTGAAGTTACCCTATATAATCAAATTTCCTAGCAATCCCAGTTAAATAATAAATTTTATTATCAAGCTAATATTTAAAGCTTTTTGAATCTTTCATTTTATCAGAATGCCAGTGTTAGTATAAAATCTTATAAAAATTATACTGTGTTTTATTTATATTTCATGTTTATTATGACCTTTTTTAAAATTTCAGCTACTTGGCTTTGTACACATACAGACCTTTAAAAGAGGATGAATTAGAACTTCGCAAAGGTGAATTGTATACAGTGAGTGAAAAATGCCAAGATGGATGGTTCAAAGGAACATCACTTCGAACTGGACTCAGTGGAGTTTTTCCTGGAAATTATGTTCAGATTGCAAAGTAATTATCTTTTATATTCAATAGTCCACCTAATCTGAAAAATATATATATGTCATTGAGTTTAATTATATATGCATAAAATGAGAGATAAATGGTACATGAGAATTGAAATGTGTATTAGAGATCATTCATAATGTTGAGGATTTTGATAATATGAATTAAATACAACATTAACTTCCATCTCATTTAAGTTATTCCACTGTATAAATAGCATTCTTTTGAAATACAAATTAGGAAAACGTTTGGCCAAATGGGTAACCATGCTTTCCTTCTTCTGTTTTTTCTTCTTCTCCTCTTTCATCATCGTCTTCTGTTTCTTCTTCTTTTCTCTCTCTCTCTCTCTCTCTCAGCATTTCGTGTAAACATTTTCATTTTAAATAATTTCACATAATTATTTCTCTACATTTGCGAACTAATGTCACCAGAACAATCATAGCAACATCAACCTAGGATATTATCTTTCAAAAGTATGGCAACTTTTTGTAATGTCTTAATCACAGTAGCGATAAGTTAATGAATGTTGCTAATAATAGCTCTAAGATCTATTCAGACCAGCTTTCACTTTTCACAAAACTAAGAATGTGAATAAATAATTTTCGTTCAACCTGCTCTTAACTCAAAACCTTGCAATGTTGCCATACCTTTATTAAGGATGATACTCTCCCATGGCAACAGTATTGTTGAAAAATGATGAACAATCAGTTAAAATTGTTTATCTGAAAATATGAAAGAACAAATGGTCTTTGTAAAAATAATTGTTTATAATAGCGTACAAGCAAATATTGGAGTAAATAATTTTTAAAGCATAAAAACTATTTTAAGTGTGAAGAATTTATGAGCCAGATATGAAAAATGCAAAGAAGAGGAAAATAAAAGTAAGAAAATAAATTATTTGGAAAGGGAACCAGAATATCAGCTAAAAAAATTAGGAGTTAAAAAAAAACCCATTAAGATAGCTTAACATAGAGTTGTAAGGTTGAAGAAGCAATTTCAAAATGTGGTTTTGAAAGTTTTTAAAATTAATTTAAAGCAGGGCTGGTTGTTGTAAAACAGATATTTTTATCAGTACTCTGATAATTGATATTTCAATTTTGAAATTGTTATTTTTAATGTATTAAAGAATCATTTGTTTGTGTGTTGAGTTATTATCTTTAAATTTGTATTTAACATTTAGTATTTATAAAAAAAATTAAATTAAAATATTTTTACTCATTTATAAAAGCATAGATTTTTAATTGGATGAAATATTATTATTATTATTATAAGGAAAATTGGGCTTTGCTAAAGTACTATGAATATATAATCATTCTGTTTTCTTATTTATGCTACAACATGCAGTTTTGGTACTAATGTGAAGAAGCACTTATTAGTTATTGGTCTGTTTTAAAATTTTTAGCAAAGATCGCCATAAATTTTACTGTTAAAATAATTTACCCTGTGATACATAGAGTAGTTTTATTGTTTTCTAGAATTACTAAACAGTTTTAATAGCATTGTATTTTTTTCCATACGAAAAATGTAATATGCTGTTTTAATAGTTTTAAAAAACTATTACTCATACCATTTTTTAAAAACTTTAAAAATGCTTATTAAATAACTCATAAAATTATTTTTAATAATGTGCAGCGTATGCATACAGTGATTCAGTTTAGGAAGAAAAGTAATGTAATTAGTAGTTATAAATCACAGAAATTTTGCAGGTTTTGCCTGAATTTTTTTCCCCCACAATTTATGCAGCTACCTTATTTTTGTTAATTATTCACTAAGTCTTAAATAGGGATCAGTCAATCAATAAAGTTAAGGTCATTGTGTTACTCAACAATCTGTGTAATTCAAACTTTTCTATAATAAATATTAAAAAGTATCTGGGTGAAGGGAGGTTTCTTTTTTTAATTGTTTTATTACTTCTTAAAATAGTTATAGATATAATACTTAATTTTTTATCTGTATTTTATAAATATGCAGTTAATTTTTAATCAGAAATGTATATCAGTTATGGGAATTTTTGCAAAAAATGTATATATATATATTTATATATAATATAATATTAATGTTTCCCATCCTGACTGTAAAATAAATGCACCCAGTACCATGAAACAGAATTATTAATTGGTGAAAAAAAATCTTATTTTGACAAAAGGATAGTAATAATGTAATGCTGTGCTTCTGGAAACATGCTATTGTTAATTGTTCATATCTTTTACTTCATCTTTAATATGGGTTTGTGCTTAATATCTATATATTTCAGGGGCATGAATAAAATATATTTTTATAAATGTAATAATTTTTATGATTGCACGATCAAATTACTTTTCTTTTCTGAATTACTTTATTCATATGCTTTAAAAAATATCTTCTTTGCAGATCAGCCGTATTGCAGCCACATATTGGTGTATCAGTCGCAGGCCGTACATCTCCTGCTGCATCTACTACTTCTCCTCCACCTTCAAGTGGGGTTCAAGTTCAACAAAGAACAAGTTTTTCGGGTGTTACAACCGAGAATCCACATGTGTTTCATCCTATTTCAACTCAAGGCGTGATATACACTAATAGTCCTATTACAATATGTGGCAGAGTGCCAGCTACATCAACATCACCTGTTTCACCTGCTCATCCTGCAGTGCTGGAATGGGCTCACAGTATTGCTGTGGCTGCGCCTCTGCAGAGGTTGCAGAGGCCTGTCAGTTCGGTGGGAGCATTTTCACCAGCTATTTACAAATCTGAGGTAAGCTCCTACTAGATGCATGATTTGTTTGAGGATCATTTAATGTGATGAAATCGGGAACTAAATTTATATAGCAGCTAAGTTCATATAATTTGCTTTGCAAAACAGAATCAGCTGCTACACTTGTGCAACATACTGTTAACAATACAATAATACATTTTGAAATCTGCATTTTTTAATACCCTTATAAAGATAATTGTGTAGGGCTGTATACCTGCTACCATCATAACCTACTACTACTGGTTGATGGAGTGTCAGTCTTGTAACCGAGAGGTAGTGAGTTCTGTCCTTGTCTTGGCCAAAGACCACCATGTTGGCTAATGGCAGTTGGGGCACGTTAAATATGTCGTGACTGCTATGTCCTATAAGTTCCCATAACAAATTATACCGTTGAATCAGGGATGGGTTAGTCTGATTTGGATCTAAATTCTGACTTGCAGATGGATGAATGTGTTTGACCACTCCCTCAAAAGGGTTGTGTCGTGTGTTATCGAGCAAGGTCATACTTTCACCTTAACAGTGCTCATTAACAATGAAAGGCATCCACTTCTGTCTTAATTTGAAAGAGCCCATCTCATTCGACTTGGTATGACCAAGTGGCATTAGATCAACCTGATTCAAGATAATTGTATAAAGATATGCAATATGCAGTAGGATTTTATTTGCATAACTTAAGCCAGTTCTGGTAGAAGAAATATTTTTGTTTGTCTGTTTGCTAATGAATTGGCAGTATCATTTGAAAGGGGAAGAAAGATATTATAAATAATTGTTATTCAACATTTAAAGATTAAAAATTCAAAAATTTTATCTGCTGAGGTCATCGATTTGCCAGATATTTCTTTAATAAAGATAAATGGTCTTCCAAAAAGAAAAAATTTAAAAAAAGAGAGAAATTAAAAATTGATTTAGGATAATTTAGTATTATTTGTGTAATTATTGCTGTAGTCTTGGTAGAAATAAAAGCTTGAATTTCTATTTCATACTACTGACTTGCAAACAGTTCCTTGTGAAGGCTGGCAGTTGACTATTCTACTGTTCAATTTGTTTTAATAATTTTTTCAAATATCCATCTTGGATAAAAAGTTTTACTGCATTTTTGTATATTTCTTAATGGTAATCTTTAAGCTGTTTTTATAATTTTCTCATTATGTTTTTTATAATTTTAACATTCACAAAATGTTAGTGTTGGTTATCTTCAAACCAGACTGTTAGATCTAGAACTACCAAACTTGGCATATATACACTTGTAGCATTAAAATATACACTTGGAAGCATTTTAATTATTCACCATAACTTTCAAAAATAAGTGTTGTACAAAACTTTTTACATCATGTTAAAATGTAAAAAAAAGTGTTTATCTAATGATATTGTCATACAAATTTTATAAATTTTTGCCAATTTTTTAGAAGTATATTTGTGTAACTGTAAAGAATAGATTACTATTGTTGCTTTGAAAATAATACTCTTTCAATTATTTAATCAAAATAGTGATTTGCATGTGAATTTTTTTCATTGTTAAAAGCTAAGGAAGAAAAATCCTGTTTATAATCTCTGTAGTTTACATGTGGAATATATGTAGAATTTACAATAATATGAAAATTAGACCATTGATTAATCAGATAGTTATATTTTTAAGGAACTATGATAAAATTGAACTCCATATTGATATATTATGTACACAGCTGAGCAGATATAAAACTATTAAATAACACTTTTTATTTTGGTCTGATCTTTTTATGGTACAATCACAATCCAGAATAAATATATAAGAGAGAAAGATTAATACACCCAATAGCCTGGGAAACTAGCTGCTCACCAAAGACAACTTATATATAATTTTTTTTATACTTCCTTTGAATATTTGTATTGAAATATTAAATCAAACGACTGTTTAATTGTTGCAATTCTGTTTTAAGCAGAATTATTCTGGTTTTGAGTTTATATAAACTCATGTATAAGGGAAAAAAAATGTTTCCAAATGCCATAACATTAACATTTTTAAATTTTACTTTTAGTTATTAGTTTGATGTTGTTTCTTAAAAAACTCTTTCTGAATTTTCATTTGTTAATATTATTATTTAGATCGGCTCAAAACAAAATGGATTCCCTTGTGGTCAGTCGCGATCACTTGCCATGGCACCATGGACATCTCTATGTGCAATAGACTTTAATTCATCGCCATCATCATCGCAAGTAGTCACTGACTTTCCTGTGAGGACGACCAGTGCTTCTCCGACAAGGATGCTTTCTTACCAAGCGTCTCCAAACACATCTGTGGGAAGTCATAGTCAAAGCATTAGCAGTGCAGCCTCTGAGAGTGGGCCCTCTCAGCCAAGGTACAGTATCTCTCAGCCATCGACTCCTCTGATGATGCCTCATTCTGTACCTCCGAACACAAATCCATTTGTGACGCCTGACAGAGTCGGATGCTCGCCACCAGTTGTCACCAGTGGATCGGCATGTTCCATGTCTGTCCAGACGACTTCACAAACACGGGTTGAAAAGGTAACAATAGTGTTTTTGAAAATCCTCCATTTTGTTATTACTCAACAACATCATGATTATATCTGCCGCGCGTTTCAATTCCGATTTCTACTGGGGGAAAAAAAAACAAGGCAAAAACTGCCCTTTTCATTAGTAAATTTGAACTAAAATAATTTGCAAGAAACCAAATTTACTTTTTAACTACATTTAATTAACATTCATGTTAGACGACACATAACAGACAAGAACAATTAAGTAAAATTATTATAGACACATCATTCAACTCCTAACACCAAGTCCCTCCCCTGCTGTTCAACTCTGCCCTTCTCTTCCCTTCAATTTGTTTGCTTCTTCTCATCATCGGCAGTGCTCTCACAATATCATTATTTTCTTTCTTCTTAGAAAGGAGCTCAAATTAGTAATATAACATTAATAATATTTTATTATTATTTGAATTTCCTTAAATGGAAATGCTGTTGGATGAGGATCGGTGTCGTTTGATACCACAAAGGTCAATCAATAAACATTTCAAAATTACAGTCACTAAACTGATTGTAAAATATGTCAGATATAAAATAAGAAGAATTGACATCTTAATTACATGCAGTTACAAAAATGAGATTATTAAAATTTCATATTGAAATCTCATATTTGGTATGTGAGTAAAAACAACTTAAAGCACAAGCAGGTGGGATTGAAAAACTTTAATATATTTGTTTTTAGTTTATTTTTTAAATTGAAGCTAAGTCATTTAAACAAATGTGGTCAGGTATATTGTGATCATGTTGATCAATTGTTTTCTAAATATTTCTGGTAATTATCAATGCATTCTTATTTATAAGCTATTAGTATTGAATATTTCATTTCAGTTTAATTATCTTACTAATTTACTAAAAATATTTGATTTAAACATTAGAATAATCAATTAATTAGGTTTTTATATAAAAGGAATTTATTTTGCAATTGATATCTTCTGAAATTAATGTTTATGTATACATTTCTTTAAGCATTCATAAATAAAGTTTTATTAAAAATGAAATCTTAAAAGATTTCAGAGATTTGAATAAGCACACACACAAAAAAGGGATTTATATACTTCAAAAGCTAATATTTACCTAGGAACAACCAGAAAATAATTAGACAGTCAGAAAATTAATGCTACTTGTTCGTAGTCTCTCTTCTTTATATCAAAGATTATTAGTAAAGCCGTTTAGTTACTAAAAGTGACATAAAATTATTATTCCTGTAAGGAAGAGCTAAATTAAAAACTCGATTTTCAAAAAAAACAAAATAAACAATAGAGCTCTTACTCATCCTTTCTAAGAAAAATATTGTATTATTACATTAACATTACATAAAATTAATATTCTCAATAAGAATATGTAGAATGCTTTGTTGCATTTCTAATTCAGCTACCACATTTTATTGATTAGACAATTTAGCCCAGATACTTGCTTCCTTTCAGTTTCCTGAAAGTCTCATTAAGTAGTTTAGCATATATTTCATTTTATTAAAATTAAACCAGAAAGTAACATACTAATAATCAGCTATTATATCGTTTTAAATGTATATACCTGCAAAGACGAAATATGGTAGTTAATATATTTATTCTTTTATTTATCACCCCAGCTGTAAACATTTTATTTATCAATATAAATTTATCTTGTTAGCACAAAGAAAAAAAGGAAAAAGAAATTGTTAGCCTGATGAAAAGATTAACAAAAAGGAAATCAAAATCTCCACCGCCTTCTGACTATTCATGTGATAATCCATCATTTGTTGATGGGACATCTTCGCAGCAATCCCTGTCAGCAGTTCATGTAAGGTAAGAATGTTTTGCATGAAAGAACGACGAATTGTATTGTTTGAAATAATTTCTGCTTTTTTTTAGAAATGGGAGGAGAAAGAGTTAGGAGCAAAAATATATAGCTTATGTTTTTGCAATTTGACAGTCACAATGGAAAGAAAATAGTCTATAATTGTGAATAATTTTAAACCTAAGCTTTTTAGTACATCTATCTCTGTCCTTTTGCATGTTTGAATGGAAACTGATGTGGTAATTCGCAAAAATATAAGAAGATACAGGAATCAGGCTTAACACATTTCTGTGGTTTTCTAGATTTTTGAAATCCAATTATATTATTCTTAAGATCAATTTTCTTTTTGTGTTATAATACTGATTAATTGTATAATATGTCTCAATCACTTCTTGTATAAATTTTCTCTTGTTATTGTTTTTATCAATAATCTTTATTAGTCATTAAAAAGATAAATTTTTTAAAATCTGAATACTGTTCTTTTCAGAAACATGTTGCCTTTCATTTTTTTCATAATTTATCTTAGGAATAATAGGGATTGTGATTTATTGGGCCAGTCTAATGATTGTAGCCATTCCAGATTGCTTTAATTCTTAACTTTATAATATTGCAAACAAAATTTGTTACTAAATGTGAATGTTACTTATGCTTTCCAACCCAGCCATGTTGAATTTTATTTGTTGTGCTTATAAAAAAAAAAACATTTACAAAATTTTTGGTTATCTTATCCTGCATAACTATTGATATTTTTAGAAATGAAGTTTCCAATTAAATAAATTGTTAGTTTATTAATTTTAAGATGCTGGAAAAGTGACTGATCGTTATTGTAATAAAAGTTGACAACCAAAATAGGCCCCATTTGTTTCATATTGTGCACTTAAAAAAACCTTATAATATTTTAAAAATAAATTTTTTAAAAATAAAAACTATGTTTTATTATAAAATAGTAGAGAAGAAAAACACATATGCTTGGAAATTGTGCACATTTATGTATACATATATATAAAAAAGTGCTTAATACTTTTAATTAAAACTGTTTAAAAAGGGCTTAAAAGTATTGTTACAGTAATTTCTTGGATGTACCCTATTAATTCATGCTCCAATGCTAAAGGTTGATTTGGTTCTTGTAAGTGATCAATATACACTTAATTTAGAAAAATAATTTAAGATGGGAGAAATATGTCTAGGCATGAAATAAGTGTCATTGAAACGCTAAATTTTTGTGTTCTCAGACTGTATAAAATTAATTCTTCGTGTGATTCTGTTTTCAGAAGATATTGCAGAAAAATACCAAAATATTGTTTGAATTCATTCATATTTTAATTACTGCTTGAAAGTTGATATTGATCCACTTTTTGGTTTGAAGTGCATATTATTTCATACAGCCAATCATAACACTTACACAGGCATTAGCCAGATTTCACAAATAGGAACAAAAAACATTTATACTAACATTCTTAAATATATATAATATAGAGAGAGGTATTAAAAATCTCCTAATTGAAGAATTCAATAGTAAGAAAATAAATATTTACCCACTAAACAATGAGCAAATAACTAAGCACTCCAATTCTGGTTATGGATTAAAGTATGAAATGTGTTAAACTGTTCCAAAAGAATACAAGTAATTCACAATTAATAAATCCCATTATTCTATCCAAGTTCAGTGATACTGAAAGCAAGTGCACCAAACAGAAGATGAAATCACATTAAAATATAAAAAATATTAAGATACTTTTTAAAAAGCTGCCCAGATATGATGTAATATAACAGAATGTTAATTTTTACTTATTACCAGTTCTGTTGTAAAGTCATTTTTTGTTAATTATATATGTAATATAATTTTTTTAATATAGATCAACATCATGCCCAAGCGAGGCATTAGGCAGCCAAGTCAACCATAAGAAAACAGGATCTCTCGATGGCTCAAATGGTGAAGTTCCCAAATCGTCGTCACGGCCGAAGCAACCCGCACCTCTAGTTCGTGAAAGGTACCTCTTTATTCAACTTCTTACGTATTAATTCTATTTGAATATTTCAGGTTATATCTTTTTCCTTGATGAATCAAATTGTTATTTATTGGCTGTATATGTTGTTTCAAATTTTGCCATTTTTAAAGAATTTTGCTAAAAGTTATTTTGAAGACTTTTTATGCCTGTATCTCCAACCATCTTCTTGCCAGAAAGAATCACCAGAGCAAGATAACTGCATCAGGTCTGAGAGAATCCTCGCTTATGCACAAAAGATACATAGAAAAAAAAGAAAGAAAAAACATAAATCAAATGCTTTAAAGAGTTTTCAATAAATATTTGAAATAGATGAATAAGAAAATGCTAATTAAGCAAGGATTTTCTAAAACAAATTAGGAGTCCATTTCATATAATTACATAAAGAATCAACCACTTACGACGGAAATATGAGTCATGAATATCAAGAGGCTTTTGTTACAGAATCGCAAAGAGGTGCTGCACACGTCAGCAAGCAGTTGCCAATGAAGTAAAAATGATGATTGAGACCCGTTAACTGACTCCATTTGCTGGAGCATAGTTTCAAGGAGCACAATCTCAGGTCGAAAATTAATTTACTTAGAAGATATGAATCTTTGTATGATTTCTGTTAGGTATTGGTTACTTTGTGTGGCATCGCTGTGAGTTGCAGTGAACTGTTTTGGCACGGGTGCCTCTGAATTTCTTATCAACGCACAGTTATCGAATTATTTAAATTATTATGTATCGCTGTTTATTCATTGTTAATACTTAAAATTGTATTCTACAGTTTCGAATAAGCATTTTTTAAGCTTATAAATCATTTGTGAAGTATAAAATTTCTCTGCAATTTAATTATAAGAAACTGAAGTGTAGAAGATTGTATTCAGTTTGCCATTGTTAAATATTTAGTATTACTATTATTTTACGAACTGTACAATTTTAGTATATATAATATTTTTGTTTTGATAATTTCTAAAAATATAGGGTTTGGGGCGGGGGGGGTCACATTATTTTTTCACCATTATACTTCCATTAAATTTTTAACAAGAGGAGGGAAAAAAATTATTAATATTAGTATAGTAGGAATCTTATGCATAATTATTCATAGAAAAAAATGTGCTTAGATAGTTGTAATAATAACTGATAGATTATTTAATGAATGTAATTATTGATTTTTATTACTTCTTTTGTAGATTCCGCTGCATTGTGCCTTACCCTCCAAACAGTGACTATGAACTAGAATTAAAAGTCGGTGACGTTGTGTATGTTCACAAAAAACGGGAAGATGGCTGGTATAAGGGTACTTTGCAGAGAACTGGGAAGACGGGACTTTTCCCTTCTAGTTTTGTTGAAGGTTTTTGATGTAGCTGCATCTTATGTGAAATCTTAGACCACATCAGAAGCTCCAATTGATGTTGCAAACAGTGCACATTCTAGCCGACAGGTGTGTGTGTGTTGCCTTACGTGCTTGACCCGCGAGAAATGAGATGGAATTATGGAATCTCATGTGATGTAATTTATTTATAAGTTTTTATGGCTGGAATTGTGCTGCCTCTTTACAGTGAAAAATGAGTGAGATTGGATGTGTGACGCAAATGGCTGCAATTAATTACAAAGTGTGATGCCAAATATTATTAAACTCTTTGAATTTGTCATTTTATTTTTATTTTGTTTTTGATACACTTTTCTTTATTTATAGTTACCTGACCAAATTTTGTTAGTAATTAGTTGTGTTATAATTTCAATTTTTTAAGTTAAAAGAATTTTGTATTATTTAATTTTACATTTATTTTGAACTGAACAAAAACAATATATTTGTATCATGACCTGGTGTTTCTAAGTTTGTACTTAAACAGCAATATTTGCCTTCCATCCTGTGTATTTATTGTTTACATTTTATAATTATTATTATTGTTCTCCATATTTGATAGAATCAAGATCATGGGAATATAAATTAAATTATCTGTTATATTGATTTGTGAGTGCAAATGCAATATATTCCTAATATTTTATATATTAAAAGATATACAATATATGTCAGTCATTCTGGTTTCTGTTTGTTAGAGTGTTCGATTTTATAAAATTATAACTACACCTACGTGAAATGTGTAACTTTAGTTTATATAGTAATATTTGATGTTTTGCCTAATTTTACTTCATGAAACAACCTTTTAACAATTTATTCTGTAACTGTTGAAGAAGTCTTTAGTCATAAAATCCACCTATAGATTTTATTTTATTTGTTTATGTTAGCAAAGTATTAAAAAAAATATTTTTGCATTTTGTTATAACTTTTTTAACTACTTTTGAACTTGGTCCAGTTTTTTTTATTTTTATTTTTTATGTGCTTATATTTCATGTAGGGGGGGGGGGAGTATATTGTAACTCATTTCTTTTGTTAAGTGTATATGAATGCCTAGAGAACAGAGTTCAAATTTAATGAAATTTGATATTTTGACAAATAGATAGTTATCTCTATTTATTTATCACATCAGCTTAAAAAATGGAATAGTATTCATATCATTAATGTATCTATACATATATCCCCCCCTTATCTGCCTATGTTCATATTTTTCCCCTCAGTATATGCTTATAATAATCACTCTGGGATATCTCATCTTGAGTATTTTCTTTTCTACATTTGCTACTAATCGCCACTTTCTAACGTTTGTTCTTTATTCGAAATTGGACATTTCTGAGAAGTTAAGAGTAACCAAAAAGGAGGGAGGTGATTGATGTATATTTATTGTATATAAATCTTAAGGAATGTTTCCTTTTTATAGTTTATTATAAAGTGCTTATATCTTTCCTATTTGAGTGTTGTTATTCTTTCTTATGAACTAAAATATTTGAATTCTTTGTTTTATATTGGGTTGGTATTTTTTTTTCCCTTCAAAATTTATTTATTGTTTGCCATATGTATATATTCTCTCTGTTTCTCTAAAACTTGATTCAAAATCATAAAAATTAATTTGTACAGGTTCTTAGTATATTCTTGTTTGTTTATTGCCTGTTTCAATAGGATTTTAATTCTAACATATTTTTTTTTTCAAAGCTTTGATTGTTTAAACAAATACTACAAAAGAAAGCATATATTGCTGCCTTTTCTTTGCAAGAATGTAATAAAATGAGTTATTTTTGCTTCATACAACATTCACTTAAAATCAATATTAGTGAAAAGTAACATTGCTGTAGAGATATTAATGTATTAACAAATAATTGTAGTTTTAACTTGGTTTTATTAGCATTATTAATTTTTCTATAGAATACAGTCATCTTATTCTTATAAAATTATTCTGTATATTTAATTATATCTAACTGATAAATTTTGCCAGCTGAAACTCTTGATGTTTTGCCATAAGCTTATGGTGTTACTTGAAATTAGTATTTTTCCATTGCTGTTATCTTTTAAAACCATCAGTTAGCTTTTAGATCGACAAACTAATAATGTTGATACAGCAATGAAAAGAATTTTCCTTAAATATGCATTTGCAAATCACTCTATTTGGTTATAAATGAAAAGTTTTTATGTATTTTCTTATGTGATATGCTGAAAATGTTTTGTTTTATAATGCAAATTCCATTCCAAAGCAAAAGAAGTGGTAAACATCTTAAATGATTAATCCCAAATACAACTATTAAGGAAATTTTATATTTGAAGTTTAATTCTATTTTTTCCCTTTGTGGCATAGCTTTTTTCAGTTAAAGTATAGAATGATTTACTTGGGTTCTTAATTTTTAATTATAATAATCCCACAAGATTTTTACCTGTTACAAATAAGAAAGTAGTTCTTATGTTTATCCTTCAATTCTTGGTGAAATCATTTTTTTTTATACCTTCTCTTTTATTCATATAAAACTCTGTGTTGTTTGCTAAATAGTCAATAATTGTTATACAGCTTACATAAAAATAATTAAAATTCTGTATAATTTATATAAAAATGTCCTAAACAAATTTCAGTAAATATAATAATAGTGAAGCAAGTACATTTTTTTATGGGAGCATATGCTAAAATTTGTATTCACAAAAATTAGAAGTTGAGAACGGGATTACAGTTTTCTTAATAGTGTATTCACTTTTTTATTAACAACAAAAAATATCTATTCACATGTTGATGCTAAATTTAACTGTAAGGAATTCAATATATAACTTAGATTATTTTCTTTGGAAGTAAATAAGATAAAGCTGTGACTTTAAATCAATTTTAAAATCAATCATAACTATTGATAGCAACTAAAAATATATTTTTCAATTTAAGACGCATACACTTTGCAAAAAATGTTGTGAATTATAAAATTTAATTTAAAATGTAAATAGAACTGAGAAATTTTATGTCTTGCAATACTCCTGTCATTAAAGATTCCCAAAATTCTTAGATGTATTTTTTTGGAGAACTACAGTATCAAATTATAGATACTTGTGATTTCGACAGCACTTCTGTTAGCATATATTATACTTCTAATGCAGAATTTATTCTTCATTCTAATTATTCATATTAAATTTTAAAAATATTTTGAAATTTCTTTCCATTTTATAAATATTAAATTAAATATAAATAAATGACCGGCTTGTAATCTTGCCCTATGTAAATCTTGTTCTTTATCATAATTATAAAATGGTATTTTAGTAATACAAATGTAAAATTTCTTTTGTAATACTTATTTTATAATAAAATGTGGCACTATTAAATTTATGCAAAATTCAATCAAGAGGAGAAAAATGAGTTTCAAAAATCATTAAAATTATCTGAAGATATTGCATTCTGTTTCTCAATCTTTGATATAGTTTCATATTTAATATATCTTTATTAAGTATAAACTCTTGTAAGAAATAAAAAAGCAAATGGTACATTAAAATGGGAACTATAACATACTTTTATGCAGTAATGCAAGTAGGAATTGTGAAATCTAAATTTATTTCTGTTTTTCCACATTGGAAATTTTAAAATTCTTGGAATTTATAGTCTGACACATTAAATAGATTAACCCTTTGCACTCGAGCGGCGCCGATACGGCGCCCGGCCGATTCGAAGTGGCAACTCGAGCGGCGCCCTAGTGTTTTAAAACTTTAAATCGAACTACGCTGCTACGACGCTATGGTGTTTTGTAACTGGATCTCCTTATTTACAATATGCGATAAGATAGTTTTCGTGGACTAGGCTCTGTTTACATTGTAGCCAAATCTTAGCTCAATTTAGTTAGTCTCAGCGTAGCATTCGCTTGAAACAGTCTTGGCAGTAAATATAGTGGACATATAAATGAATAAACTAGTGAAATTTTATTATTTATATACGTTTGTTTCCTTATAAATGTTTTTCAATTACTTGTAATATGTTCGCCGAATTTGGCCAAAATCGTTTCGAGTTGCTGGTTCGCGCAAGCGAAAAAGGCCTCGAGTGCAAAGGGTTAAAGCTATTTGGAATTTTAAAGAAATATTTATAATTTTTTTTAATATTGCAATGGATTATGAAATATGTATGTTTTGTATTTTTTGTAACATGGCATAGCTTTGAATTCCCAAAAGGCAATTGCTATGCAAATTAAATGTAAATATTTTCTAGGATGTATTTCTTGTATTATGTTTCTAAATTTTTATTTGTAAAATAATTTTGTATATTGGCATGCTATTAATATCTAGAAAAGATTTATTATACTTTTATAAAATATTCTTTAAATAGAAGAATGTGCAATAATGTTTGCATTGAAATTTTGCATCTGCTTTTCTGTATTGTGGAGGGTATTAAGAATTAATATTCTTATTGTATATTTAAATGTATTGAAACAGATAAGTATTATTGCAGAGATTTTCGGATTTTGTTATTATAGTCTATTTGTTTTTTAGGTCTTAATTTTTAAATTTTTTTATTCTACCATTATTTTTCAATAGATTTCTTTTTGAAAAATGTGTCATTATCTGAGTGATAAGGTTATTTCTTTGGTACTTATAACTCAAAGTCATAATAATAAAATCTTATACTCTCCTTTTTATAAAACTTCTATGATTTAAACAATTAGTTAAATTTTATTTTCACTTAAAATATCACACATTGAATTGTAAGATTATTAATAAAATTGACCTATATCCATGAAATATAGAGGAATGCTTTAAAAAAATTCAATGATCTATAAGAGTTATATCATTCTTATTGTACTCTACAGTTATTGTAATTTTAATTGTGTCATTTAAATTAATTTCTCTCATGTTTTTTAGAACATTGCTTTAATTGTCCCATTGAAGTTTTAAATCAATATTTGGCACAAGTATTTAAAAAGCAAAATTTATTTTTGAATATTTGGCCTCATTAACTGTGAAAAAAAAAAATCCATCATTTTTAATCAAATTACTTTCAACCATTTTTAAAGAAAATACAGTACAAAATACTGTTGCTATGTAGTATATTATTACTTCCTTTATTTTGTATTGTCTATATTCTATTACTTAGGAATTTCTAAAGCATAAATGCTGTCTTATGTTTACATGCTACTGTTCATCTAATCTGAAACTATTCTAGCGTAATCCTTTTGGAGTATAGAGTTTCATTCGATATGTGTCTGCTGATCATGTTTTAAAAGAAAGTTCTTGGTGCTTAAATGCATTGTACATTCCAATTTCACCGAGTGAGTAAGGAGACATGACTTAAAAGTAATCACTCTTTCAGAAATAACCCCTGTGGGGTTTGAAATGTATATAGTTCAAGTTTATTTATATTTAAAGACATTTCTAGTAGAATTTAGTCACTGACTGTTTTTTACTGTCTGTTTATATTTGATTGTTGTATTGATCGAAAACAGATGTATTTCAAAAGCCAACTCCCGTACACATATGTGCTTTTAACTGTATGTAGCCTTTTAAGGAATATTTAGCTAGCGATGCACTGGTTTATGATAGCATTATAAACATTTTTCATATATACATTGCTTATAAAAAGGTTGCAAATACTTTTTAAAAAATTATGGGCCCTTATTTCAGTATTTGTATTAAAAGTTCTGGCTTCAGAATCAGATGATCACAAGTTTGCGACAATTCCAATGAAAATCTGTTATGGTGTTCCTTAGCTTAATGTGTTTTCAATATATTGGGGTATCAAATGTCTTTTTGTTGATTTGAAATGGAAGTTTGAAAATTGTTATTCGGCTGAGGTACATTTGTTGCCATTGATGACATTCCAAAATTATAAAATTCATAATTGATACTTGAGAATCATTAAAATGAGTTTTCGTGCCTCCCAAAATTATGAGGTAATTAGAGCTGTCCATAATATTGATAAATAATGTAGAATTATAACTATTTTTATTGTAGACAGGATTTGACCATATAATGGAATTACAAATTGTTTGAATGATGGATGTATCATCAGGGAATAAAAAAGATGCATAAAAATGTAGATGAATATGGGATAACCAGACAGGCAGAATAACTTCCAGATCACTTTAAAATCATCTTAATTCTCAAACGATTAGTATAAAATTATTATTTTAAATAGTTTCTACAGGCATTACATTAATATTTTGGCCTTCTTAGTTTATTATAAACAATTTTACAAAGTTATTTTACATGTTATTAGTTTTTGTAGTGCCTTAAAAAAATTTTAATAATTCTGCTATTTTTATAAAATATATATTAGTTCATGAGTGTTTTTTGAATACTTGAGTATGTTAATAAATGGATAAGTTCTCTAGAAAAATAAGCCAAACTATAATTTTTTTAATGCTATGACTTAACAATAATATCTGCTGTGAAATGTTAAAATTTGTTATAACGGATTCAGTTTTCAGCAATTTTTTTAAAAAAAAAGCATAAAATGTCATCAATCAGTGCATCGCAGCCAATAAATAGCTTTCTTTCAGTCTTCTCTGTGGATGAATTTTGTTTTTTATCTGAGGAAAGAAGTCTTAAAGAAAACACATTGTTATAGAGAAAATGTCATTTTAGTGTACCATTACTGTAAAATAAACAGCTTCAGAGAGAAAAATTTGGTGTATTTTATTGTATTTAACAGAGTAAGTTTTTCATAACTTGAGGTTCTTTTTGTTTTAATGTTCCATTTTACTTTTTCAGATTGTTTACATGATTAACAAATTTTTAGATAATTTATTTCACACTAACAAATTCCATGCACCTTAAATTACTTTTTTCATAATTTCATTTCAGCAGCCTGTGAAAAAAGGCTTATCTGGTTATAAAATTCTATGTTTTCAGAAAAAAAAAAGTTTTTTATCCCCTCAAAATGTTATGTTAACCTATCATTTTTCTATCAAATATATATAAAGATATCACTTGTTATGCTTGTCAATTATAACATCCACATAACTATAAATTTCGACCAGATTTAGATTTATGATTCTTAGATCTTTAAATTGATTTATAACTCTAGCTATAAATATTGGCATTGAATTTCATTTAACTGCTCATTGCACTTCAATTTATGTTCACAAACATAATTTTAATCTCCTCCTCAATTTTCACTCAACTAATAGAATTTTTTTAACACATTATAATAGCTAAGGAATTAAAAGAATAGATGAGAACATAGGACGATGGTGCAAAGACATTAATGCATATTGTTGTTAATGCATTAAATGCATGTTGTTGCTTTAACGGATATATCAATACTAACCTTAAATGCATTTTGTTACTACTTGTTTACATCCAGTTCTACTTAATTTTATTCAACAACTCATTGATAACCATAGACAATAAATCGTGTGAAAAAAAAGTTAGCATTGTTTTTGGCGGATAAGTTATATCGTTTAAAAAAACATTTGAATGTAACCGGAAAGAGATAGTTTTTATTGTTGAGTTTCCTATAAAGGAGCGGTCTACATAATTATTAAAAAATTACATCTCATAGGTAAACTATCAATGTTTGATGATGTATTTGAAAATTATATTAGATACAGGTTAGATTTTTGGGAAGTACTGCATATGACCAAGTCTACTTACTTTTTTTCAAAATAAATATAAAATGTTATTTTCTAGATTTTTTTTTACATAACATACGAATATTTTCCAATGATAAACGATTTTTTTTAATTCAAAAAAAAATTAATCACACATTTAAGGTTTAATACTAAAGGTTATCCAAAATATTAACTGCTTAAACTGAAAATCTTAATTTTATTTATGGTGATTTATATTAACTAAATAAGTATATAACATATATATATATAGATTCATAAAATAAAATCTTTATATATATATATATGCCATTCCGTTTCCTTTCACTTTATTACGATCCAATTCAATATCCATTATAAAAATTAATTTTTGGTTAAGTTATCTTGAAAATGATGTATAACAATGATATAATTTCGATTATTAATAAAAAATGATAGACAAAAATTTTCAATAATATTGCAATAGGTTGAAAAATTTGATGACGTAACCTAATAAAGACAAATATATTTACCCGAGGCTGCAAAATATTTTTAATTTTTAGGATAAAAAGGCCAAATTTGATTAGGCTGGGCCCGGAGATTGGAAAAATATTTCGGGAAAATAACAAGATTGTAATATGTAAGAGGATTGTAAATCTAAATTTCAAAAATAGACTTTCCGATTTCGACTTTACAGCCGCCTTTTAATGACAAATAATTCATAACTTGCAATGCCAAAAAAAAACATCAATTGTATTTTTAGTAAAAATTAAAAGCTAGGAACTAGAATTAAAATTTAAAAAAACTTCATAAATTATGTATTTTAGCGAAGAAAGTAAAACATTCAATACAAGAAATGCAGATGTATATCTTTCAGTATACATTATTTTTATGGCATACTTATGACACACAAAACAAAACGCTTAAATTCATAAAACAAAGAATTATCAATTATATATACAATAAATACATTTAAAAATTTATTCAGTGAAAATGAATGATACAAAATCATGATTTTTACAAATTCTTGCATCACATTGGAACAAACAAAGAACAAAAACTTACATTAGGTTTATAAAATTATATCAATTTGGAAAATAACAAGCTCATAGAACATGCTTATATAAAATAGGAACAAGAAAGAATTATTAATAAGAATTACAAGATATTATCTCTCCAATTAAGTTCGAGATTGGCATACTCTAACGTAAATATTTTTCTTTGGGGAAAAAAAGGAACATACTCAAATAACACTTCCGTTTTAATTGATTAAGCAAAGAGAGAAAGATGAAGAGTTTACAGATGATATACAAGGAAAATATCTTTCACATATTGTCCATTTTCGACTGTAATGTAAGTTATGTACTATAAGATCACTCACTGTTTTTTCATTCTTAAATAACATTTTTAAACATTCTTCAACACGTTGAATGCCATGGCAATTTCCAGCAATCTGGCCTAAAATGACACTAACTAATTTGAACTATTTAATAAATAATTAAAAATATAACTATAATTTTTATAATTATATTTTTTGTTCGTTTTTAATAAATTTTCTGTTTATGCAAGCCAGCATTGATTTTTTGTTCTTTTCCCAGAAGCTATCTATCGATATGAGCACTGATACACTACGAGTTGATTCGTAGCTGCACAAAAATGGCAATTAAACAAGTACGAGTTAACTCGTCGTTGGCGTCCTAGAAAAGAACGCAACCTACGAGTCATCTCGTAGTTGGCAGTCAACGTGTTAAAAATTAAAAAATTTTATTTCAGCATCCTTAAACAATTTTAAAACATTCTTAAAAAAATTAAAAAATTCTTAAAATATTTAAAAGAATAGAATGTCTTCATTTTCTCAAGAACTTCTGTATCAAATGCATATAAGTTCACATCTCAAATGATTCCATTTGCCTCACCCAGCATAAGGTTTTCAAATTATGATAAACTATAAAAGGAAATCGGAATGGAATTATTTAAAAAAAATTATTATTCAATTAAACAGTATCTTAAGAAGGGGGGGGGATTTCAAATTTATGTTGCCATTATCACTCTTTACGCATTATTTTCCATTCAAAACTACTTTCTACAATATCGTAATTTGATTTTGAAATTATGTTTCAAATATTATTGATTTATGACAATTTAAGTTATCTGGCAATAAGTTTAGTTTAAAACCTTAAAGAAAATATATATTAAGATCTTTAAATTTTACTTAATTACGGGAGTAAAAATATTAACATTCAGAAATATTGGAAAAGTTTTTCTCTTGGTAAAAGTGATTAATATTTAAAAATTTCTTTCCGTCAGATTTTTTGAGACAAATATTTTTTTATTTAAAATAAATTACGAATTTTATAATTCAAAAATATTCTTAGATATTTATTTTTCTTATAGAAGCAGCAATTAATACATATTTTTAGATAAGATAAATAGGATACAATTATGCAATCAGGAAAATAATGCCATTTTGTAAATTTCAACTGAAATATTTTAATTCGCATCTATAGTTATTAATTTTGCAGTGCAAAATGAACTAGTCTAGAAAATTGTGCAAGAAAATATTTTAAAAGCAACGATTCATTTTGGAATAATGCAGTATTTGCTGTAATGTTATAAGAAAACTGTTATGATTTAAAATTAGAGAAATGGAGTTAATTTCTTCTTGCATAATTTAAAAGGTAATTAATTGCATAATTGTAATAGCAGCAATTATAATTTTAAAAAACAAATTCCTAGTAAAAGTAAAATATTATCGGACGTTATTCAATAGAACTTATAAATAATAACACATTTTCAGAATATTTCCAAACAAAAAATCATCCTGCTATAGAATGTATTGTGGTCTATATTTCATTTAGTAATGGGATTACAGTAGAACTCATTTTCGCCAAAGCTTTTACTTTTGTTACAAAGATTTCATAAAAAATTTTAAAGAAATAAGACGTCGCAAGCTACTTTATATCCTTTAATATAATCCAGCTCATCAACAATACGACGAATAGTTCTCATATTGACTTCATTAGTTTTAGATGCCACATTGATTAGCCCACGTAACCTAGACTTGTGATAATTTAGTTGTTCTTTTAAAAATCTATATGATTCACGCATTTCGTCATTTAGGTCATTCTCATTCTTTTCAATAAGATCAAAATTAACTGTATGTTCACCACATCCTCTTAGGTGTTTATAATACTGATACAGAACTCCACCCTCTTTAAACAGATCAAAATCTTGAAACAACGTGTCGATTTCAGCGGCAGAACATTCTTTTTCATATTTTATTCGACAAGTAGTATTAAAAATACATGGTCGTGTATTTCTCGAATCTGAAACAGGAATTCTCAAATTTTTATCAGGAATTCTCGAATTTGTGTCAGGAAGTGGCTTATTGTGCAATATTTCATTTTCAGAACAACTTTTCAAAGGCATTCTCTTAGAACAAACAGCAAATTTGTCAGATTTTCGATATTCTGTAATTGTACACGAAGAATCTGGCTTATTGTGCAATATTTCATTTTCAGAACAACTTTTCAAAGGCATTTTCTTAGAACAGTCAGCAACTTCGTCAGATTTTTGATATTCTGCAATTGCACACGAAGAATCTAACATATCCGTGTTGTTTTCAATTTTGCAGTCAAATGTATTGTCCTTGCTCTCAGGGATTATTACAGTTTTCGTCATATTAGAGATTTCAGCAGTTTCTTTTAAATTTTTTGGATCAGCATGACAAGGTACAGGTGATTCATCGTTTCCAGAACCAACCTTAAAAAGTATTCGTTTGTTTTGTTCCGGATCAACCTCACAAGATGAGAGTATATTATTTTCCCCTCGATCATTCTTGCAAAGTTTTGATTTAGTTTGTTCCGGATCAGCCTTACAAGATAAAAGAATATTATTTTGCCCACAATCATTCTCACAAAGTTTTGATTTAGTTTGTTCCGGATCGGCCTTACAAGGTAAAAGAATATTATTTTGCCCACAATCATTCTCGCA
>JAPMOQ010007961.1:28852-41369 GCA_026543055.1 Argiope trifasciata | reverse complement strand
CATTCTCGCAAAGTTTTGATTTAGTTTGTTCCGGATCAGCCTTACAAAATAAGAGTATATTATTTTGCCCACGATCATTCCTACAAAGTTTTGATTTAGTTTGTTCCGGATCATCCTTATAGAATGCCGGTTCCTCATTTTGATTAAAACATTGCGAAGCATGCAAGCAAAAAAAATCTTCTTCAATTATATTAAGATCATAAAAAGTATCAAATTCTTCTATTTTCGCAGACTCGGGAATCAAATTATCAGACATCTCAGTTGAAAAATATTTTAAGCAAAGATATGTAATCTTAAGGCGTTCATGTGACACGTTTAAAAAATGGCCCCTTTTAGTTATGTCTGAATTTATAAAACAATTTCTACATATTTCTTCAATAAGTTTATGTTCAAAATAGCAAGTACTGTTCATATTTAATAGGCTTATCTGTTCTAATGCAGGAAAAGATATTCCTTTCTTCTTCAATAGAATTAATATGGTTTCATTATTACAAGATTCAGAGCCAAAGTAAGATTTTAGTTCAATAAAATGAAAAAAATCATCCCACATAGTATTTAACTTTAACCAAAACTTTGAAAAATAACAACTGTTTTGTAAGTTCCCATTTAGCTCCTCTAACTTTTCAAAATCACAGTGTAAATTTGAATCATTTGTAGAATGTGTTTCAGCAAAGACAGGAAGAGAATTCAAACACGCATGCGCAGATCTATTATCATTATTTTCGATTTTTTCTTCTAATATTTCACTATCAAAACATAAAGTCGATAATGCATTTCGTGAGACCTCAGCAGAATGCAAACAAACATTTGAATTAGATTCAGATTTTGTATTTTGCGACGGAACCGAAACAAATGATTTTATTGGTACAGTTGTTAAAATCACATCATTGGTATTTTTATATACGATCTCATCGTTTTGTTCAACTGGAATTTTAACATTCTCAAAAAGCATAGAGTTACGATTGCTTTCTTCATCTTTTCCATTTAGTATTTCATAATCACCATATGAAATTAAATCATTAGAAAAAAATGTTTCTGTCAAAGGATTAGGGAAATTCCAACAAACAAGTGTTGAACTATTCGATTTTGGCGGTACCTTTTGTAATAGATAAGAATTAACAACTGGATTTAATACTGTAATGTTCTTATCATTTGTGTTTTCTGTTACTGTTTCACTTTTTTGTTGAATATGCATATTAATGCTTTTGGTTTTATCTAATACTCCATCATTATGGTATGAAACTGAATCATTTTGGAACAGGGATTTCTGTAAAGGATTGTAGGAGCTGGAGCAAACATGGTTAGTATAATTAGATTCAGATGGTATATTCTGAGATAAGTTACAATCAAGAACTGAATTCACTTGTTCAATCGATGGCTTCACACACTTGGAGTTAACACTTAAAATAGCACCATTTTGTGGAGCAAAGATTCCAATATTTGCATCGGTTACAGTTACTGAACAATTTTCTTTGCAGGCTTCAAGAAAGAGGTACTTTAAGTCTCCATTCAAACCATTATTAGAATGCCTGATTAGATGCTTTGCAAATGGATATTTCAAAAACGTTTTTAAAATATTTTCAGAAGAAGGATTTAAGGTTGATTTTTCTTTGGAAATAAGCTTATTTATACGCATCAGCAAAAAATTCAAATAGTATTTCCAGCATAATTTACTGGCCAGCTTGAGAGGTAATTTTAAAGAAATAACGACATGTTCACCAATTTCAACTTGTGAGCATACATGTACGATTTTTACAACACCTAATTCATTAAAATAATTACTTGGTGGGACTAGAGAATTATTAGTTTGCTTCTGGAATGTTCGAGTATAAGAAATATCTGATGAATCATGACTATCTGGATCAGATTGTCCAGTTTTAGAAGATGCTATATCACAGAAAATATCCTTTTTAACGACTGATTTATTTGCTTGTCTCTTGGATTTTAATTTCAAGTACTTTTCCCGCCAAATCTTCCATTGCAAATCAGACGTAGTTTTATACACAGCTTCGTCAGTTCTTTCCGATTTGTTTGGAGATACACGTGAAGATATAAAATGCATATTTTTCAGATGAAAAGAAAATTTTGATGAAAGATTGTTTTCGTTAGATTTGTTCTGCCCATTAGTATTAACAGATCCAGAGTTGACTGGATAATTAAATTCATTTCTAGGAACTGCATCATCTAATGGTGAATGCTGCCATTTAAGATTTGAATTACAGTTAGAATGAAGTGGATTTCCAATGAGTTCTGTACCATTTCTTTTGGAATTTTGTTGGTTTTCAGAAATAATTGTTCTTACAGCATCAGAAATTTGATCTTCGTAACTGTCACTTACTGCACTTCGTTTTCTTTTCGCTATTTTACCCTCAGCACAGTAAATGAGGTTGTATTCTTTACTGGTGTGACTTAAAGCATCTTTGTGAAGAACGTCCATTTCATAATTGCAACTACTCGATTTTTTAGAAATATTAACTGAGTCGCCAATTACTGTAGCAGCAATGGTTTCACTACGATTTTCCGATAAGTTTACCTTGTCCGATGCACAATTTCCATCGAATTCCGTTGATGGTACCATATCATAGAAAAGTTTTCGCTTCTTAAGAGGCAATGTCTGTGAATGTTCCGCCAATTTGGCTTTGCGCTTTTCTGATGGAGAAGATGAAGAAATATGATGATGCTGAATGATGATAAATGGTGGAGATAAAGTAGATAAATTAGAAGTAATATCTTCAAAAGAAGAAATACTTGTTTGGCAAAGGCTAGGAACATTATGTTTAGAATATATTTTGCTGTATTTCAGACGCGGATCTAACATATTACAGTTCAATGAAGAATCTTCAGAAAGTACTACAAGGGTATTAGGATTTGATCTGACATTATCTTGAGTTTTTATTTTATTTAAAACCACGGGATCACTGGCCCATTTCACTCGCTTGAAGACAATTTCTTTAGGATCTTTCATTTTTCGTTTCTTTCTGTTAGGGTTAAGCCTCGGATCAAATAACTTTCCGATGGAATCATCACAAAGTTTAACAGTATGTTTCAAACATCGTCTTGAAATAGGGTTATGATTATGGAATGAAGAATTTTTAGCTTTACTCCTCGCTTTGGAATGTACCGATTGTGGAAACGAAGGATTATTGATAGCTGCAGAATTCAAATAATTCGACTGGTTTTGAACTGTACCATTTTCAAAAAAATTTTGTTGGTGGCTTATGACACCTGAATATGAAGGATGTTTAAAAGAACTCATGTTCGAATGTGGCTCTTTGGAAAATGATGAATAGTTCATAGAGTTCGACAAGCTTTTAAGTGCTCTAGACTCATTAACTTCGAATTGAGCACAGTTACTTCCCGATGTTGAACAAGATTCGTTAAGATGGATTTCGTGATTTTTAGTTTTTTCTTGAGGTTTCTGCGGTGAAATCCAGAAAGTTTGAGTAACGTCTTGCTTTTTCGCAGGCTGGTCTTCGCTAAGAAAAGAACGCCAGTGAGTTTTGCAAGTTTGTATCACATTTTCCAACTCACTTAAGTGCTCAGAACTTTTAGCTGGAGAATTTTGTTTCGTTTCACAGTGTACTTTTGGATTAAGGATTTTTTTATTATACTGCGCTTCCTTACCGAGCTTTCCATCAAAATTACAACTTGAAGTTTGGCTTTTAGAAATGTCAAATAAACCTTTAGGATAATTCGATTCAGAGAGATTGTCACTGCCTAATGAATCATTGATTGATTTTCTTGCACGTACTTTAGATGCATCAAAACTGTTGACAACTGATGAAGATGGATTGTCGATTCTGCTTTTATTACTAATTAATGAATCAAATGATTCGGAGCTTTTTTTCATAGTGTTGTGCGCAACAATGTTTGGAGCTATTGTGATTTATCCAAGAAAGTGTTTATTTATATTTTTCATTTTTCTAAATAACTCACAGTAATCAGAAGACACTTTCTAAATCATTTTTCCCCTTTTCTAATGACGGTACAAGTGGAAAGCCATCTTTATTCCAAAACTATAAATGGAAAAGAAAGGAAAAATTACTATAATAAATTATATAATATAGAATAAAAGTAATTTAACACAGTAGACTAAAAGCTATAAAAGACGTCTTACATTAATTAGGTAATTACTGCGTTTTAGAGGAGCAAAAATTCTATCTATCTTTTACTATAATATGAGGAATGGTTGCCAAGTCGAAAATCGCCCCAGAATTAATAAACTCCGGTAAACTTGGGGGTCTGGGGTTTTTGGCCACGAGGAATCGATTGGCTCCGTTTTGAAGCGCTACGGTCGAGCAGTTCGGAGTAACAGATAGGATATTTTCAAACTTTATTAGTTCGCCATAATGGCTAATAGGTTTCAAGCGGTAACGTGCTGCCATCTATAGCCAATATAGCGAATTAATAAAGTTTCCAGAAGATGATCCGGAACTCAAGGAACTGATCTCGAAATGGATGATCCATAACCCGTGTGGTGATATGAACCCAAGCGCTCCGTGCATGGTCAGCAAAATGCAAGAGACCAGTGCAGATGGGGATTTCCAATGGAATATCAAGACATGACATCGCTGGTGGACGATGAAAAGCCGAGATTTAACCGGTTATCTTTTCACCAATGGTTTCACAAATTTTCTTATGGCATGTATTGTTTTGATAAATCACAATTGAAAATTTAAATATTCGAGTTAGCTTCGATACCTGTTTTCTCCGAGCGGAGCTCGGTCACCCGCTGGTATATATAAAACACTAACGTATGTGGCATAGAAATTGGCCTTATTACTTATTGTCGAGTCACAACAGTTAAATGTGAATAAAATATCATAAGAATTGCAGATTGCTTCGTTGTATATATTTATAGCTGCATTAAATTAAGCACTTCGCAAAGTTAACTGATGGTGCTGCAAAATATAGTTAAATGTTTTGGAAAGGATTCACAGCGCCAACAATTTAGTTAGAGAAAAGAAGCCAAGAAATAACTCAAAATTTCCAACTGAAAGTTTAATTGGGCACAAACATACTGTCTGTGCATCACATGAACTCTACTAGACAATCGTCTATGTTTAAGGCGGGCGTTATAGAAACAGGTTACTGTAGAAAAAGTTCATTTCGCAGAGGTAGAACAGTTGGCAGGTTTAGCGCCAAACTGACGATATTATGCATTTAATTTTTGAAAAAAAAATTTTTTTTAATCACAAAGATGAAATTTATTTGAGTACACGGAGTATTGCAAATATCTGCTATTGTGTTATAAATATACAAAGAATAAAGCAAATCAAACAATAAACTGAATAATTATCTGTGCGTCTAACGACTGCACAAGAAGAAAAAAATTCAGAAATAAAATCATGCTAAACAAAATTTAATCGTCATCATTTCATTCGATTTAAATTTATATAAATTATTAATATAAAATTCTCAGCAACAAACGCGTCTAATTCAATATAAAAATAGTAACAGAATTAATCGTAATTATTTCGTAATTTTCATGTAAAGTTGCTTTTATTCTGTTAAATGTTCATATTTAAATATGCTTAAAACCTTTCCAGATTTATACTTATTTTTCTGATATATATACAATTTTCTGAAACACAAAATAAACGATTACCATACTATCAATTTTTAGATTTTTAAAAATCAAACATTGATTTGTATCATGCACAAGCTTTCTATAGTATAATTAATCTTGCAAAATTTGTATGTAAAAGTATTCTGAATTTGAAGGTAACTCAAGGTGTTCATTCAGACACGTGCTAGACGTCCAGGACTTAAAAGAAGCCAAACAATAAACCCAACATCGATTTACTATTCTTCGAAAAACGCGGTAGAAATTTGTTTTTGTATTCTAGATTACCATTTATTCGTTTCCCCCAACTTGAAAATGAAATATAATTATTTCAAAGAAAGCTTTTTCTCACGACCTGTCAATTCAAACAACAGAGTGATAAATGAGCTTTTCCTTTCAATGTATATCAGCAGTCATGAGCCCGAAGCAATAAAGGATCCACAAATTCCTGCCTGCATTTTATCACTTCGGGTTTAAAAATTCTTCATTCCTAATGTCCTTCACATTTTTATTCAAAATCCATCAATGAGATTGAAAATACATATCTGTCACCGTTTTATTTTCACAATCAGTGCTCCTGAATATAAGAAATCTCGTTACATACTCGTTAGTAAATTTTTAGGTTCTTGGAATCATATCTACGAAGGAAAGCTATTGAAACAACAGGAAGGCGGGAAAACAAGCCTGGAAACTAAACGTCAGTTGTTGTTGTTTTTTTTGGTTGTTGTTGTTTTGTTCTGAATTTAAAAAAATAAGAAGAAATGAGTTACCAATAATATAATATTTTCTTCATACCATTATATAGCTGAATAATATTTCGCAATAAAATATAATACAATTACTTCTTAACAATTACATACATTCTTTCAATTTCAGAAAAGAAAAATCTTTCTAATCTCTAAATACTTTTATACAGCATAATAGAATCGCTATATTTAATTGTATTATTTTAAAACTGTAATACAATTTCTCTTATTATTATTTAACACTAAGAAGAAAAGGTTAAAACAACGCCCCCCCCCCTCACCTTTTTACTTAACAGTGATTGTGATAGGTTTAGTTTAGTTTAGTTATATTAACGTCCCGTTTTAAAGCAACACTACGCTATTTTAGGACGGACCTCGTCATTTTGAACCAGGTTCAGATGACGAGAACGACACCCGAAGTGGCACCCCCCTCTCCACACCACATCAACGGGAGGACGTTGGGTCTGACAGATTTAACGTGCAAGAGACCCCCTTACACGACGGTTCTTCGGTGGAATCGAGCCTCGAAGCTGAAACCCTTCTGTTCCGAAGCCGAGACCTTACCACCAGGCCACCGCAGCCCTGTGATTGTGACAGGAGATAAAGGAATTACACCAGTACATTTAAGGAAATTATTCAATACTTTCGATGAAAATAAAGTACTGCATTGTATTTGACTGCACTCTGATTTGCAATCAGCTGTTGTGGAATTTTTTTTTTTTTTTAATTTTATCCAGTCACGTGCTGTAAGCTGCATTTTTTAAGATTTAATTTGCGATAATAATTGCTTTTTAAAAAAATATATGAACTTCTGTCGATATGATGGCAACACGCTGATAAAACTTAATTTTTTTCCCCTTTGACACGCACGTGTAGATTAAATTTTATTGTTTTATCCGAAAGATATTGTTGAAAAACATCATTAAAATATTTCTTTAAGAATTCGTTAAAAATAGAAGCTTAAGTTACATATTAAAACACTGACACCATTAGAAAGCTAAATTTTTAATCGTAAATTTGATGTAAAAATCATGTTTGTGCGATAATATTTTCGGAAGTTATAGCGGAAAAACGCCAAAATTTAACTTAATTTTTAATTAATATAAATTCTAAATAAAATTTCGAAAATATGGCTCCAATTTGCACATTCCGGGTGTCCAAGGTATATACATGCTAAATTTGGAAGCTCTAGGACCAACGGTATGGCCTGTTGAGCGCCAACACACACATACATTGAGCCTTATTATGAGTATAGATAAAGCACTCAATCAAAAAAGAAATAAATACTCTTCCCTTTAAAAAAATCTAACAACCTGTACCCTGGGCTCGCACGAATATAGGAATACCGCGTTTTTTCTGTGATTTGGGCATCCTGGGTTCGAGTCGCAGTTCGTGCATGGTTGCTCTTTATCCTGTGTTCTTTCTGTGAGGTGTGTGAAAGAATCCCCCTATAAAAAGGGTGTGTGAAAGCGAGTGTATGTCATCTTCGTATGAGCTAGAAGTCAGACTTTAACCCTCGGTTGCTCAGTGATTCTTTACACTAAAACACTACTGCACACTCGGTTTAAATCACTGACTTCGTCAGCAGGTTTGTCTGAAGCAAATGCCATAAATAACAACAAAAACTAACAACTTTGGCAATGTTAACTGTGGATTATATTACTTATTTTGATGTAATAGTATTCAAAGTGATGTATAATATTAGTCACAAAAATTATTCATTATTTTTGAAATTGTTTAAACCCTTTTGCAGAACAAAATGGAACATGCTAAATTTCATCCCATTCCGTTCAGTCGTTCTGGCGTAATTGAGTAATAAACATCCACCCATCCAAACTTTCACATTTATAACATTAGTATAGATATAGAAAAGCTATAAACAAGACTTTTTAAACCTTTGTTTCAAATTAAATTAAAATTGAAAAGTATATATTTAAAAAATATATAGGAATGCAATTTTGAAGGTGACCCGAATTAATTATTTATATTTCTTTTCGAAAATCTGCTTACATATAAATTAAAATAATACATTATTTATTTTTAAAAAATAAAACATTATTTATTTAATTTAAACCGAGATGAAGATAAAGAACCACGAAATCTCACAGCCTAAAAACTAATTTGACGCTATTTTTCCCTCTCATTTATTGTACAAAAATAACATTTAAAACCTTCAATTCACGTGAGTTCTTTATTGTAAAATAATGCTCGCTAAATTCTACTACAAACAGAAAAAAAAAAAATTATGTTTCAGGTTTACGTAAACCTTTTTTAATAACAGACGACAAGTTAAATGAAGTTGACTCATCACTTTTAGCTGCAGCATGCTACATAAAAACCTATATTTTTCTAGGAATTTGGTTAATTTTTTTCTTTTAAACAATGATCACTGGAAAAATAATTTCAGTGTTCTTTCGTGGCCTGTATCTCAAACTACTTATTAAGTTCTCTTCTTTTATTTACACAGAAATCACACGTATAATCACTGAATTAAATTAGATGTTTCAAGAGCAAGAACACTGCGCCGAAAGTGTTAATTGCCGAAAAAAGAACACCTCTGTTTACATTTCCTGTTCTTCTCCCTTCTTCAAATACACTCAATTCGAGGAATAGTGTTTGGGAAAATTAAATTCTTGGAAATGATCCACTTTTACTAAGGGTTCAACATTTAGTTTTTTTTCTTTTTGGTAGACTTGGTTATTTTTATTTAGAGTTACAAAGGATTCCTGCTCTTTACTTTGAGATTCTTTATATAATAGTGTAGTAATATACCATGAGACTTTTTTTTAAAATGCCCTCACATGATAACGAGATTTGCAAAGGCAGATTTCTGTCATCATTATTTATTATGGTACCCGGCGCGTTGCTGCCGCCGAAAAAATTAAGTGCAATCAAACAATTATTTGGCAATGTTTTATCAAAATAGGATGAACGGTATGATAGTATATCAAATAAGAACATTTATCCTTTTTTATATATTAGATTTGTGTATTCTTTTAGAATTGTAGAACTTAATGTTCTTTCAGAACGGTAATGAAAGAAACTATTTATATTCTCTCTTAATTCGTTTAATATTCGTTCAATACTATCAAGTTTAATATTAGAAAGTGGGATTAAAAAATTTGCTTTTAAAATTGATTTCACAGAAAATATATCTATACCATAAAATCGTTAATATAGTTGAAAAAATAATTTTTTGAAAATTAAGGTAGTGCAAAATTATATGTACTATAATATTTTTGGAAGTTACTACGAAAAACGCTAAAATTTAATTAAAATTTAAAACCCCCAAGACTGATCTCCCCAAAATTTTCTCGCATAGTTTGTAATATAGTTGTTACCTATGAGAATGACTTGCATGACATTTGTGTTGAATAATTATACAATAACTTTGATTTAGCATTTCCACAGAACCTATTGGGTCCCCTCTGAGATATATTTGGAGATCAATAATTGGTAAATAGATGCAGTTGAGAACCGAATTTTCATTTTTTATTTTAGATCATTATACTATGTCTATAACCATATCATCTAGTATTTTGCAATTCATATTAAATACAATTTTTTTAGAAATATTTTATGGACACTTACCGAATGTTCATAAGAATTTAAAGTTTTTCTGAACTAATATTAACATTTAACGAGCTAAAAAAACTCGATAATACAAAATGCATACCCTATTTCCTTTTAACGTTTGACGGAAATCTTTATTATCAATTTCATTTACTTTCTTCAAAAATTAAGACACCTGAAACATTTCTAAGATATTTAAATCTAATTATAATATCATTTTGGGGAAAAGTCCTCAAGATGTATGTAGTGATTGGATTTTCGAGGCGTAAAGAAATAAGCTTTCATAAATGAAGCTAGTATACAGTGATTGGATTTTGAAGCGTTATTAAATAAATGTTGATAGATGGCGCTAGGCAACTAGCGCGAGTGTAATTAAGAGAGAGTTCATTCGAATGTTAGCTTTTAGAGAAGGAGTTACTGAGCAGAGTAACTCCAACGAATCTGAAATAAATTTGTTAAGTTTTCTATTTGCCTACTCATTTCTAAGCACTCACGAACCAGCCACGACAATGGACTTTTTCCCCTCTTAAGTCTACAAATCTTTATTTTACAATGACACCATTTTAGTTGAATATAAATTGCACGATTCCGTCAATTTTTTCTCATTTCAGTACACCCCTTTAAAAACTAAAATTTAGAAGAAAAGAAAAAGAAGGGCAGAGAGATAAAATTCTAAACACAATATAATTTCAGGGTGTGTAGTGAGAAACTGCAGGAAAAATTAAGTACTTTTAAGCACCTTTTTATAAGCATACATACGTAAATTGCTTAGTTCATATCCATAGTATATTTTCTGTTTTATAATAATTTTTGGGGAAAAAAAATCCTAAAACTTAATTTTAAATGTTTATTCTTAAAATTTTAATATATATTTCTATATTTGTATATTCTTCTTTAAAAATAAATAAAAGTTTCAATATATACTTACCAGACATGACTTATAGAATACATTTATTCTACAACATCTAAAACATTGAAAATTGAACTTCAAACGTTTTTCGATTCTCAATAAGTGTGGCATAGAACGCATTTCGTAATGCACCTTTCAGATAGCTATTCCAGTATTATAATAAATGGTAACGTCTATTGTTGAAGAAAAAGGAGAGAAAATAAAGATAAGGGGGAATTGAATACTTTTTCGAATTAATCCCTTTTGTTCGTTTTCTTTTTTATATATACATCTGGTACTGTCTGTTCATCACAAGAACTCTGCTAGACGATCGTCTATGTATAAGGCGGGAGTTATAGAAAAAGGCTTCGGTAGGGAAAATCCATTTTGAATGGGTGGAATCAGACGGGATTTTTCTTTTTCTTGGCTTCAATCCGAAGCGATAAAAAAAACTTGTTGCCCGTTTGTCTCATAGAGCTGATATATAATCATAGAGCTGATGATCAGTATCCCAGCTCTATGGTTCGTCTTCTCGCTTTAGTCGCAGTTGCACGATCTTTATATTCGCTTAGCTTACTTCTTTTATATTTTATTAATGATTTATTAATCTTTTCTTTCGTTAATATCAACTGCATTTCATTATTTAATATTTTTTGTCCCTTACATTTTGACGTCCTTCAAAATGCCTTTTCGATTTAAGAAAGGTGAGACTTTAAAATCACAAGAACGCAAAATTGTGCCTAATATTGCAGAGTTTTGCTCCGAAGAATTAGCAGCAAAATTAGTAAAATAAATTGATTATTAATTTTGAATTTTTTATTTGAAAATATGTTTAAAAATTGTTCTTGCACGGTACTTTGAATTTAATTATTTTTAAAGAAGTATATTTTACAATTGAGTACTCTATTTTCATCGAAAGTATTGAATAATTTCCTTAAATCTACAGGTATAATGCAGTTATCTCCTATCGCAATCATTGTCAAGATAAAAAGACGGGGGGGGGGGGGAACCGTTGTTTTAACCTTTTCTTCTTAATGTTAAATAATAATAAAGAGAAACTGTATTACAGTTTTAAAACAAAAAAGAATTACTTTGAAATTAAAAATAGCGATTCTGTTATATATAAAAATATCTATGATATAAAATAGATTTAATTTCTTTTCAGGAATAGAATGAATATATGCAATTGTTAAGAAGTAATTCTATCAAATTTTTATTGCGAAATATTCATCTATATAATGTTATGAAGAAAATGTTGTATTATAGATAGCGCATTTCTTATTTTTTTCAGTGCAAAAAAAAAGTAGACATTTAGTATTCAGGCTTTTTTTTTCTCCCATTTTTCTGTTGCTTCAATAGCTTTCCATCGTAGATATGATTCCAAGAATCTAAAAATATACTAACGAGTATGTAACGAGATTTCTTCTACTCAGGTTCACTGATTGTGATAATAAAACTGTGACAATTAAGTATTGTCAAACGGCATTGATGGGTTTTGAATAGAAATGTGAAGGACATTAGGAATGAAGAATTTTCACCCTCGAAATGATAAAATGCATGCCAGAATTTATGTATATCAGTAGCTCAGGGCTACTGATATACATAGGAAAGAAAAGCTCATTTATCACTCTGTTGTTTGAATTGACAAATCGTGAGAAAAAGTTTTCTTTGAAATAATTATATTTCATTTTCAAGCTGGGGGAAACGAATAAATGGTAATCTAGAATACAAAAACAAATTTCT
>JAPMOQ010007961.1:0-28842 GCA_026543055.1 Argiope trifasciata | reverse complement strand
TGAAGAAAATATTATATTATTGGTAACTCATTTCTTCTTATTTTTTTGAATTCAAAACAAAACAACAACAACAGACGTTTAGTTTCCAGGCTTGTTTTCCCGCCTTCCTGTTGTTTCAATAGCTTTCCTTCGTAGATATGATTCCAAGAACCTAAAAATTTACTAACGAGTATGTAACGAGATTTCTTATATTCAGGAGCACTGATTGTGAAAATAAAACGGTGACAGATATGTATTTTCAATCTCATTGATGGATTTTGAATAAAAATGTGAAGGACATTAGGAATGAAGAATTTTTAAACCCGAAGTGATAAAATGCAGGCAGGAATTTGTGGATCCTTTATTGCTTCGGGCTCATGACTGCTGATATACATTGAAAAGAAAAGCTCATTTATCACTCTGTTGTTTGAATTGACAGGTCGTGAGAAAAAGCTTTCTTTGAAATAATTATATTTCATTTTCAAGTTGGGGGAAACGAATAAATGGTAATCTAGAATACAATAACAAATTTTTACCATGTTTTTCGAAGAATAGTAAATCGATGTTGGGTTTATTAAGTTTGGCCTCTTTTAAGTCCGGGACGTCTAGCACGTGTCTGAATGAACACTTAAGTAACCTTCAAATTCAGAATACTTTTGCTTATAAACTTTGCAAGATTAATTATACTATAGAAAGCTTGTGCATGATACAGATCAATGTTTGATTTTTAAAAATCTAAAAATTGATAGTATGGTAATCGTTTATTTTGTGTTTCAGAAAATTATATATATATCAGAAAAATAAGTATAAAGCTGGAAAGGTTTCAAGCATATTTAAATGCGAACATTTTGCTTTATAACAGAATAAAAGCAACTTTTTATGAATATTATGAAATAATTACGATTAACTCTGTTACTGTTTTTATATTGAATTAGACGCGTTTGTTGCGGAGAATTTTATATTAATAATTTATATAAATTTAAATCGAATGAAATGATGACGATTAATTTTTTGTTTAGCATGATTTTACTTCTTAATTTTTTCTCCTTGTGCAATCGTTAGACATACAACTAATTATTCAGTTTTTCTGTTTGCTTTTCTTTATTCTTCGCACATTGATAACAGGAAAATCAGATATTTTTAATATTCCAAGTACTCAAATAAATTCATCTTTGTGAAAATCCTCTATGTGATATTTTTTTTTTTTTTGAATTTGTTTTCAAAAATTAAATGCAATCATACGTGCCAAAAAGAAATCTTGAATGAAAAAACTTGAGAAACTTGAATGAAATTCTACTCCTGCGGCATGAACTTTTCCTACAGTAACTTGTAACGCCCACTGTAAACATAGATGATGGTCTAGCAAAGTTCTTGTGATGGACAGACAGTAAACAACTCTTTACGACCATCATTTAGAATTATCATATTCAACTTACGGGGAAACAATGAAAAGTTTTTTTTTTTTTTATCTTCCCGAGAAAAATTAAGCACTTTTTAAGGGCCTTTTCAAAAAAAATTAAACACTTTAAGGTGCTTTAAAAAAGGTTTTCAAATTTAAGCACTCGCACCCTGAATTTGCGTTGCAAACAATATTTTTTTAACTAAAAATCAAGTAATAATTTAGAGCTATTTAATTCATTAAAAATTAAATAAGTTTAATCGAAATTCAAAGTTCCTTACCCAGAGAATTCTATTTGAACCAGATTCTAGAACAATTTTACTTTAACGACCACATTTTAAATTAAGAATAGGAAGAATATGATTAAGAATTTCTCAAAAATAGAATTCGAATCAGAAAATTCAATAATCGAATAAAATATTAACTATAGATTAGTATAAATATTAATTCTTAAAAATTCACTATATTAATAGAAATTCGCAAAAATAAAATATTAATAAACGGTAATAAGAATAGAATATTAATTAAACGTCTTTTTGAAAGACAAAATTTTAATAACGGTTCAGAGCATCAATGTAAACATAACCCTTTAAGAGGTAAATTATAAAATTTCGTAGGGTTTTTTTTTTTTTGAGCACATAAAGCAAAATATGTATAATGTATTTTATACACATTCTAAAATTTATTAATTCTTAGATATTTATTTTAATTATTACCTATGTACGAAGGCATTCTTATAATACCCACTTACAGTATTTGGAGCTGTAAATCTTCCATCAGAACCAAGAAAACCCTATAATTCTGAGCAACCATGCCAAATAACAGGTTAAAGTAAGTCAGTCGCTTTGGTATTTGCGCACGGTATTGCAGAGCTAAATGTGCCTTTTATAAGACTCAGCTATTTTAGATTTGAAACCATGCTGAATATTAAAAAAATTTAAATGAGAAAATAATAAATTGTGAGAAACGATTTCATCAGTGTTAAAAAAGAATAATAATTTTGAGATAAAAATATGAAGATTAAAACAATAATTGTAAATCACGAGGCACAGCAATGAGAAGATAATGACTCTGAAGCCACAATGAATACAGAAAAAAATTAATTAATTTTTAATAATCATTCATTAAAAATTAAAATAGATCGTAAATGTCGTCACCTATTCCCACCTATTTAAAGCTTTCCTATTAGTACCGCGCGCCTTCATAATTTCGTTTTCACACATAGATTTTTTTACTTAAAACAAGTAATATAAAAATTTTAATTCAATTCCTACTTAGGTCAACAAAGAAATATTTCCTTTTAGTTACTTTTTATTTCATACTAGCCGCCTTTGGCGACCAGCTGATTCGCCATAAATAATGCGTTCTAAAATTTTCAATTAAATACTTATGTATCTTGTTCTTTTTCTCATCAGCAAAATATATTTAAACTTCGATAATCACGTGACTCGTGTTATTATAGAAGTCTTATGATTATTTGTTCATCGTACTATATATATCTCAGATTTGCAATCAACTGTTGTGGAATTATTTATTTTATTTTATCCAGTCATGAGCTTTTATTTTATTCAGTCACGTTTTTTTTAAGTTTAATTTGCGATAATAGTTAATTTTTTTTAAAATTTGAATTTTAGTCGGTATGATGGCAACCCGTCGATAAAAGCTAAATTTTTTTCCTTGGCGTGTTCGTGAAGATTAAATTTTATTGTTTTGTCCGAAATATATTGTTGAAAAATAAGGTTAAAATATTTCTTTAAAAATAGACGCTTTAATTATGTGTTATAATACTGACACCATTAGAAAACCATTATTTTTATCTTTAATTTTATGTAAAAATAATCTTAGTACGATAATATTTTCGGAAGTTATAGTGGAAAAACGATAAACTTTTTAATTAAATTAAATAAAAACTCTAATTAAAAATCGAAAAATTCGCTCCGAGGTGCAGATGCCTAGTGTCCAAGGTATACACATGCCAAATTTTATCGCTAGAGGTGGAACAGTCCCGCCTGTAGAGCGTCAACACACCCACACATTCAGCTTTATTATAAGTGTCGATTATCAAAAAAATTATTGATTTTCGCAAGAATTGAACTCGCATTCTTCCGCTTTGCCTTTCGTCAATAAGTAATTAAAGCAACTTTTGTGCTATGTACTGTTTTCGTTTCAATATCCTGACAAGACCGCTTTTCGATGATTCTCTCTCACTAAGGGGTGACACTCGGAAGGATATGTGTATTTCAATTTATTATTAAATGCAAACATCCTCCACCCACTCATCTTTCTTATCAACCTTATTTTGTCGAATGAAACCCAACCGAACGCATGCGCAAAAGTTTGGAGGGTTTTAGAATCCGTTGGCAAACAATAGTTAGGGTCTTATATAGAGAAATTTTGATTGAAGCACGTCAACAATTCAGTCGTACAATTAACTAAATAGAAGAATTTCGGTATAGATGTGATGACATCTTAATAAGGCAGTAACATCCACAAGACACGATCGTTCGCTTTTGTCGAATGGATAAGTTACTGGACTTCAAACCCAAACATCGCAAGTTCGATCCTTGGCGGAATTCAAACCTCCACATTTGCAAAAGTCCGCCAATAACTTCGCCACGTTTACACTAACTCTTTAACTAATGCTTTATGCACTGAAATGTAAACTTTATTGACAAGATTTGGTGTATTGATAACATAACGCACTTGGTAATCAATGAATATCAGTTAAAAACGATCTTCCAATGCCCGTGGGAAAAAGCTACTGGCTCTGATTTTTGTTCTTTCTATTGTTCGTTGCATTCGTAGGTTTAAAGGAATTTTATCATCATTAGCAGGAAAAAAGCCGAACAATGAGATGGCTTCAGAAAATGCGCACTGACAGCTAGTGTGATTGATGGTTGAGTTTTTTCTTTAAAGGATGATCTCCCCTTTTCCCATGGGAAAATTATAATTATTCTATTTTAATCCATTGTGTAAATTCATTCCGAAACATTTTATACAAAAAAATGAATGAAATTTTATAGAAAGTTTTTTAAATGACAAATGTAAATGGATGATCATTCGTGTACGGAAATAACATATCGTTCTGGTTTGCTGTAGGCCCATTTTAATATTTATTTTCGAAGGATTTGTCTTAAAAAGGAAAATTGATTGAAACGGTATTAAATGAAACAATAAAGATAACAATAAATAATTGAAAGCAATATTCAAATAAACAATAATTAGGATCACCCGCATTTTTTCATGGAAGCATCATTCCGTTACGTGAGACATGGAATGCCACTCTCAGACTGGGATTAATTGATTACCAAGTGTCATTTTCAAAGTGTCACATATTACATTTGTCATCACTGTAAAGATGTAAGATGTCACATCTTGCATCTTTACTATGTTATAAACCCTTCAAATAACTTTGAAAGGTTTATGACATTGTAAAGATAAAAGCTTACAATGTCGTAAACCCTTCAAAGTTATTTCAAAAAGTAATACCAAGCATTAATGACACAAATTACCTCACCGTCACCTTAGATAAGCACTTTCAAAAGCATATCAAAAAGTTAATAAACAACTAAAAGGGAGCTAAAGAAAAGCTTCAACTTATCCTAAACTACAAGTAAAACTTTAGTAGGAGAACAAGCATTTTAATTTACAAAACTATAATTCGGCCTCTTAATATTTTACTCATCAACTATCTGGGCAATTGCTGCAAAGACCCACATCGCAGCTCTAGAAGGGTTACAAAATGCGACAGTTCGACAAATTTGTAACATGTCAGAAACTATGACATTCGCAAAGACTTCAGCCAAGCATTACTGTAAGAATTCCACAGAAAAAGAAAAAAACAGTTTTAGCGAAAACTTAGATCAAAGACAAAAGAGTCATCAAACAAAACGAAGTTGATGACCCCTTCTTCTTGTATACAGCCGACCACCCCGCCATCACTGAATGTAGCAGTACCGACAGGAACTGTTGTGGTAGACTGCTGAATAAGTATTGTCCAACCTTTCATGGACCGATCAGCCAAACGAACATTCCTTTCGGGAACGTAAATAGCTGTCTTTCTCCCCATCTGCACACTCTCAAACAGTTGGGATGAAACTGTCCATCTTTGACATCATATCCTGCAGGGTTTTGAGATGACCTGGTATCATCAGTACTGTACTTAATTCATGTTTTTCATGTTTCACTCTGAGACCTCCATACATTCCATTAAATAGTGGTAAACCATACCATTTCTCCACAAATGCATTTATTTTCCTGCGTTATTCCAAATCTTTGGAAATATGCAGAAAATCTCCCATGTCCAGATATTATTTGAATTAAAAGTGGATAGAGTTGATGACCCCTTCTGGGATTTAGGTCCCAAATTCAAATTTATCGAAATGCAAGAGAAAAACACTCTTACCTTGTCATTCCAGGATCTTCTAAATGAGATAGAATCGAGGTACTCTCAAGATGAATTAGATCACATAAACATCGGAAGCATCAATCCAAGCATTTTTCTTTTTGTTCATCCTCTTCATTTGCAGGACACAGATAATTGTATACAAACATTTTCAGATATTTTATTTTACTTGCACGAAATCCTTCTATAACACAAAACCATCTCCAGTTCCGTCTTACAAGTGTCATCAACCCACACTTAAACCTAAACTAAACTCATATCTGTTACTATGAGTAGTATTACCGTGCTAACATCTGTATCACTTTGTACTGTGCTATTTCACTAACATCTGTATGACTAACACTGTATCACTTTTTGCTGCTAACATGTGTATCACCTCGAAGGCGTTATGGTTTCTGTATCAGGTGTAAACTTGCCAACATCTTAACCCGTTTGAAGATGGTTCTTACGAAGCGAGAGGAGAAATTTTAGACGAAAATAGAAACATCGGGACGGGAGAGTAGAAAACAGAGGGTTGTTTGCATGAAGAGTAACGATGTGTTTGACGGAGCACTGCATCGGCATCTGTTTATATGTATGCATGTATGTGTCTGTGTGTGTGTCACTGCGTGCGTGCGGATGGATATGCTTAGAACAAACTCGGCAGAGGAAGAGAAGAGTAACAGTCCAAAAAACCATTTCTTATATGATGACTCAAACGAGGAAAACTGGGGTTGGTTGCTTGGTCGGTTAGTTTGATTGTATGGCTCAAGAGCCAAATCAATGGTAAACGGATGAAAGATATTTTTAAAAAAACGCTTATGAAATTATAAACACAGAGATGCAGAGATAAAATTGCGAAAATATGACTTAAAAAAGCACTTCAGCAACTTAAAATTTACAACAATGATTCATACAATAATGCAATGTACATGAACTTGTAAAAGGATTGTCCCACATAATCAAACAAACTGCTAAATGCAAGAGAAAAAGCCAATGGATCTTAAGAATTTAAAAACCTTAGGGTGGTATTTTCACTCAACAAGTCTTGTAATGTTAGAAAAGATGAATTAAAAAATTGAACACGATAAGAATTAGAAACAGTACATTCAATTAAAATATGACAAATAGTAAAATGTACTTGGAAACTGTTGCAAATAGGCGGATTTGGGCCTAATATAAGATGCTTATGAGTGAAACATGTATGCGACTTAACACCCATAAAAATAAAAATAAATATACTCCCATAATATATAAATGTGAAAGTTTGGATGTTTAGACAGCTGGATGTTTGTTATTCGATCGCGTCAGAGCGGCTGAACGGAATGGAATGAAATTTAGCACAAAGATAGATTATGGTCAGGAATAGAACAGAGGCTACCTTTTATTCCGGTTCATTGACTGGTTCATTTTTTTTATTCATTAAAAACTCACTTTCGCGCCAAAAAACTAATGCCAAAAATAAGTGAGGCTCCATTTTTTTTTCCCCCAACAGAGTTGAGCTTAAGGTTAGGAGAATTTCAACCGATTCTATTTATTTTCTTAATGTTTGATGTATTTAAAACAAATGTTGTTAATGAATAGATTTTTCGGATTCATTCTCAAGTACTTTTAAAGGTTAAAATGTGCTTTAGGTCCCCCCCTTGGCGCATTTTCAAAAAGTCGCCAACTGGCACTTTTTTGCGTAGTGTCTCTCAGAGCATTCAACTCCGCGTGACAACGCGTAAAAACGCGCCAGTTGGCGACTTTTTGAAAATGCGCCAAGGGGGGGACCTAAAGCACATTTTAACCCTTCTAAATGAAAAGAAAACAGAATAAACGAAATAACAAATTTCTAATCTGCAATGCGTTACCCCAACAGGCGTAAAACAGACATGTGCGTTACGCCAACTAGCGGTGAAAATTCTCACGTGATTGTTGGGAAATGTGTTTTCATTTAAATTTAAAAAATAAAAATGATGTGTATGATACTGTTGTAGCTATCTCAATCTCGATAATATTTCGGGGTTGGTGTATTCGAAAGTAATGTGCCAAAAATATTAAAACAATCCATTTCTTGTGCCCAGAACCATGTTTATTTTTCAAAATATACGCCAGATGGCTGCCCTAGACTATTTGCTATGTTTTTAGAGATAGTTCTTCATTTTAAACTAGATGTCAGCAGAAAGGAAACTCGGTACTATTGTCCTGATTGTGATGTTGGCCTATGCATCTCATGCTTTAAAATTTATCACACAAGAAAAAATTATTAGTATTTATTTACATTATGTGTAAATGCAATAAAATTATGTTTGAATGCTTAAAACACATATTTTTTTATTTTCTCTCTTTGTTGGAAAGCTAACATTCAGTCATAATAACCCTGGCTTTTCCAATTTGTTTTTTTAATTTCAAAAAATTAACTAAATTAACTAAAAATGAACTAAAAAATTAAAACTGAATACAAATATTGTTCATACACTCAGTTTTGTATCATTTTTTCGAATAAAAAAATAGGCATTTTTATGACCCTTTTCTTCAAAATTATGCGACCGTTAAATAAAGGGGCTAAAAATATAATTGAAGATGCTCCTTTGGCAAAAGTGTCGATTTTTGTTTGGCACCATGCTTGTTCGCGCTGTACATCGGGTAAACAGGAATGGCGGCCAAAAAAACATAATGAAATTTGTTTGACCGCGGTGGCGGCGAGAATCAAGGGGCATCCTCAAATATAGGCTAACCAATAAGGGGCATGAAAAGAATGGAAGAGTGCGGAGTTGAGCGGCCGACTGTAATCGAAAAACAGAAAGGTACATCTCCGTTACACGGGAGCAAGATGACACCAAGTGAATAATGTGAATTTAACGAACGTTAAATTTGACGTAATCTTGCATTTTTTCGCGATTTTTCATTTTTTCCGATTAAAGATTATTTGGCGAGTTTTTCATTGCGCCCGTATAAGGGAAAAGTACCAATAGAGAAGCAATAACAACATACCAATCGAGCTAAAGACTTCTTGGAAAAGATGTAAGGTTAACTTGCAATTGTTGAAGACGCAAATTACAGAAATGTTATACAGCGAAATTTTAACATTTAATTCCCCTTCATTCCGCTCAAAATCGACCGTTCTCAAAGTTTTCATTTTCAAAAGAAAGCATACTGCTATAATAAGACACGATTCATTATTTTTGACACAGCAAATATATAGGTTCAATGATTTTCCTACAAATAATAAATAAATAAAAGACAAGTGTGTTTATTTTAAACATGTTGCCATTCTCTAAAAGGAAAACTTTCATTTCGCGCGCAATAGGGAACTTTATTTAGACTCTGGGCCAGTGAAGTTCGTGATATAATTGGCTAATAATATAATTCGTAATATAATTGGCTAGTTACTCACCTCAAGTAAAAATTTGCGTTTAATTTTATCAATGGCTGCACAAAAGGGCTTTTTTTTCTAATATAACTTTTTAAAAAATATTGTTAAATGGTAAAACATATTTTTGATTGATTGTAGAGCAATGTTCAACTACACAATTCCATTTTTTTCAACTGATTTCGCAGAGAACTGAGCCATATTGATTTAAACTTTATATCTTTAAAGTCATAATTTATCCAAAAAGTTCAACCTAATCATGACAAAAACGCCAGTCATTTCGTTTTGTTCAAGTTTAAGGGAAAGGTGTGTGGTTGTATCTTAATAAGCCAGTGACAGCCATTAAACATTGATGATCACATTTGTCAAGCGGATATAATAGGAATTTTTTATTCCAGCTAACCATTCTAAAATAATTTCAATTTCATTGCCATTTTCTTGAAACTTCAATATTAAAAAGTCCATGCTCTTAAAATGTTTACCATCTCTTCAATGATTTTATTCACATAATTCAGCAATTTATTTTACTTCTTACCGCTTTTTCATCATACAGCAGCAAAATTTCCATACGATTATATAGATACAGAAAATGAAGACTGGATTTCCATTTTGTAATTTTAAGGTGGCATTATCCCATCACATTAATACCTAATGGCAAGCGGCGTGGGATCTGTAGATCCATAATAAGTTACACTCCGTGAAACCTATCTTTAGGTCTTGGCCTGTTTTTCCAATACGCGAGATCAATGTCAAAATGACTCGTTTCCGTATAGGACACACTACATACACTCACAGGCATCGCATTTTTGGTGAGAGGAAACCAGTGTGTCCAGGGCCGGCTATCTGGGGGTGCGGCGAGTGCTATGCACCCGAGCCCCGTGACTGAGAGGGCCCCTACCAGGATTAAGAATTAAAAAAGTATTCTGATCATTAATAATGTGACACTTACTAATGGTCTCCAAGCTTATTTCCATGTGGTTGGCTGAGCATGGACTGGCGCATTTATTAATCAAATATCGCAAAGATATCTATAAAAAAAGCGGGGAAAGTTCATTTATGAATAAGGAAATCCACCTTAAGACATGTGAAGGCGCCCGGCGCCCAGAAGTCGAGGCTGCGGCTGGGTTCAAATGAACTTGTAAATCATCAGCTATCAACTTTTGTCCGAATCGAATGTAATATCTTTTACAATCCTTACATTGCCAGTTATTAAATATAATAAATTCTGAACGCTCTTTGAGTAAATTAAGATTAAATAAAGAATTATCTTCGGTCAAGCGTATGGGTATAATACTTAAATGCTCTTGTATTAAGTATCGAAAAAGAAATTGGGAAAATTGTCATTTTCCTGGAATAATGAATAGCAAAGCCCAAATCACGTATTATTAAATAAATATGCAAATGTTCGGTTGTTGTTTTTTTAAATTGCCAAAAATTTAGGGCCCTAAAAGGTTTCTTGCACCCAGGCCCCTTCATAGAGAAGGCCGGCTCTGAGTGTGTCCTAAATGCCATGTTGATTTTCGTACCAAACACATTTTGAATGAATGTCCTGTATTTGAACCTCAACATAAATATTACTAGCTAATACCCGCGACTTCATTCGTGGGGAAATATTGATGTTTTTGTATGAGAACTGACGGTCTGATCAGCAGTCGGCAGTAGCTGTCTTAAAATCGACTGCGAGCAAAACGACAACGCCGCCCATCACCGCCTGGTTGCCTCGGTTTAGTTTAGTTTAGCTTAGTTTAGTTATATTAACGCCCCATTGTAAAGCAACACGAGGGCTATTTGGGGAAGAACCTCGTCATTTTGAACCACGGTCAGATGATGACCTGAACTAGCACACCCCCCCCCCCCTCTCCACACCACAACAGCGGAAGGACATTTGGCCTGACAGATTTGACGTGCAAAAGACCCCTCTCAAACGACGGTTCTTCGGTGGAATCGAGTTTCGAACCTGAAACCCTTCGGTTCCGAAGCCGAGACCTTACCACCTGTATACCGTGGCCCTTGGTTGCCTCGGATGTCCTACTGGCTGTGGTTTAACGCCTAGATACTCTCACGTCCCATACTATTAATTTGCACCGGCACAAAAGGATTCCCCGACCGCTGTTTTTGGTCTGTTAATAATTAGATTATCGTGAGTGCCACATCAAGTGCTTGCATTTATCTCACAGCTGGAGGGAATTAGAGAGTCTGCAAGGGCTCACTAAAATGGCAAACAGATCTAGCCCCTTTCATAGCCAGACAGACCTTTTTTATTTCTTTTCGAAAGATTAGATTTCCTTTTTCTGGGCATTTCGAAAAACTATCAAGTAATTTCAAATCTAAAAAATTAAAACTGACCTAAAAACGATAGGTTTAAAAAGTATAAACATATATTAAAAATATATAAATACAATTTAATCACAAAAATACACAATATTGTTTGTCAACAATCACTCATGATATTTCAACGCCTGTTGCCGTAAGGCACATGTTTGTCTTCTTTACGCCAGTTAAGGTAAAGCAATTCAAATTAGAAATTTTTTATTTCCTTTATTCTGTTTTATTTTCATTTAAAAGTACTTAAGAATGAATCCGAAACATCGATTGATTAACAACCTTTGATTTTAAATACACCAAATACTAAAAAAATAAACAGAATCGTTTGAAATAATCGGTCGAAATTCTGCTGACTTTAACTGAATTTATGTTCGGAAAAAAAAAAACCCCAAAACATTGGAGCTTTACTTATCTTTGGTGCGATTTGGCCTCAGCTTTTTGGAGCGAAAGTTAGTTTTTAATGAATAAAAAATGAGCTGAAATGTATAATCAAATATAGTTCTTGGTGACATAAAACTACAAACAAAAAAACATCATTGCTTGTATTTTATTCAAAGATCGAAAAGTAATGCTACTGTCGAAAATAGATTTTATTTTTTTAATCCTGCGTTTAGTAATTATAGACCACAGAAACCCCTACCAAAGTGAAATTAACTTTCTTTCTCTGTACTGGGAAAGTGATATATAATACTGGTTTGATTTCCGGTGTTGTTTTTGCATGTCAGCACTTTTTATTCTTCATTCTTCCCGTCTGGGAGTAAAAAGTTCAAGGTCATGGAAATGAAAGGAATCGATTTGATTATAGCTGTCTAGAATCATCACTCGATGGCCATGGTTTGATGCAATCAAATGTGCCACCATTCTTGGTTTCCAAGATGGGTTGGTTCTGTATTTAGATCATACGTTAATGGCCCAATTTTTCCCATCATTGAACGTTCTGATAACCGCTATACAGAAATGGCTACTTCGGCAGATTTTACCGCATTTGGTCTTGATGGCGTACGAATATTTTTCAAAATGTTGTTCCATTTCTGCACAGATTACAGAAACATTATTTGATCGAAGACTGACGAAATTGCTGCTCATTATCTGTGGGAACAATGAGTTCAAATTTATCCAGATAATACCAAAAATCCAGTGTCAAGAAGTATCAAAATAATGACGTTTCGAATTCATCTAATAATGACGTTCGATTTGTTCTCAACTCACCTAAAAACCATGCAACAATGCCAAATCATTGCAAAGTTAGGCATCAGTGCGACACACGTATTTCCGCATTCTAAAAGCATTTCTAACTTTTGTTCAAATAGTCTGCCTTGTAGAGGGCCGAAACAGACTTACATCCACACACACCTGCACTTAAAATATTAGAAGAAATAATTACACAAATTTAACTTTAAAAAGTAAAATTTACATAATAGCTGCTGTCTGTAGCTCAATAAAAAGTAATGGACTGTAGTTTTTAAAAACAGTTTATTGTGAAACTCAACAAATATGCTAATAAATTTCATAAGCATTAAAATATTGCAGCTTTGCAACACAACCTCGCTTAATAGGAGGAAATGTAAACAATAAAATAAATCTGAGTATTTCGTCTCCTGCTTAGTAGAGGAGCAAGTAGCTCTGAGTCCAGCTCACACCACTAGCGTCTCAATCCCAACGTTTATCCCTATGGGATGGACGAATCCATCGCAAACCGTACTTTTCACAGGTAGGGACGTTGAATCGAGAGGGGCAGTAGGGATAACGTTGTCTTTTAAATGTTGAGTTGTAGCACAACGCTTTTCCCGGTTCAGATGAATCGTTATTCGCTGAGTACGAAGGAAAACGTTGTTTTTTCAGCATGTGAATATGGATTTAGTTTACCCCTCTTTGAATGTCTTTAAAAAATCACTATTTCTTATATTTGGAATTGTTGTTTTGCAGTATACAAATTTGTTCTTGTGTTGCATTTCGTGACCGGATCATATATAATTGTATTAAATACAAAATGAATGATGAAGTATGTGGTATTGATATTTAAGTGTCCTAATATGTAAATAAAACAAATCGTTATCCATCGCTTTCATGTTGATTTTTTTTGACATTATATTATTCTTGTGTTTTGTAGTTTTAAGTAAATGTGTGTTAAATTGATGTAAAGATAATAAATTAAGGAATGAAATAACTTATTGAATTTAAATAACCTGTTTTATGAGTAAAAGACTTATAACCAAAATTTTATGACTAGGCCATCTTTATTATTTAAAAAATAAAACTTGTATATAAATTTAGAAACATAGTTAACTGTAAAAACAACTTCATCCCAAAGTTTATTTTCTACTCTAATCATAGTGTTATAATAGATACGGTAAGTTAAGTAGGCATATATTGTAAATCAAGTCAAGCATTTATTCAATAAATAATTTTCTTATATGGATTCTGATTTTATTAATGTTTAATCGAGATTTACTTTGCCATTTTATATTGTAAATTTCTAAAATTTTTGTTATTACAAGTTATTCTCCTCCCGACAAAACAAATTGAGTTTTATTACTTAATGGATAAATCTTGATAAATGAGTCATAAAAAACCTTGATGAACCTTTTTAATTCATGAAATAAGATTAAATTTCAATTCATGTTTTATTGATAATTTAAGTTCATTTGTAACAAATTAATTGCATTTAATTTATTACACAATTATAAATATTCTTAAAATATTTTCATTTGATGAAGTATTTTATTAGTTCAATTAGTATTACTTGAAAATAACATCTGTTAACAATTTAAAGTTGCAAAAAAGCAGTATTTTATAATATTTTTTAACATAGAACTATTTAAATTTTCTTTGCAAGATTGTATTCAGTTACAAAAATGTATTAAGATATAACCCATACAAATGTTTTGTAGGATATATGTTTTATAATACTGTTTATCTTAAAATTAAGGTTTATTTTTTTAGTTGATAAGGAATCATCTTATGAAGAATTTCATGCTTATACTTGCAGCCTCCTGAGTATATTTCAAAAGATTAATATAATGGTATTTGTGTTAAAAAGTTGTTCAGAATACTCATAGCTTATTTTTGACATTCTAAATATAGGTAAGGAATCAATTTGTTTTTTAAAAATGAAATCACTATATTTTCCAGCTAATAATAGAAACAAAAGTGATATTTAACTAATATAGAAAGCTTGAATTTCAGCATGTCACAATTTCTATATCTATAATATTTTTGGAAGTTGCTACAAAAAACACTATAATTTAATTACATTTTAAAAACCCCAGGATTGGTCTCCCAAAAACTTAGTTGCACAATCTGTAATAAAGTTGTTACCTACGAGAATGATTTGCATGGCATTCACGTACAATATAGCTATTGTACATAATACAATATATACTATATTTAACTTTTTATGTAGCATTCCTATGGAAACTATTGTCTCCTCGGCAAGTTATTTAGAGATTAAATTGGTAAATAGATGTTGAGATCCGAATTTTTTTTTCAAATTTTATATAATTATACTATGCCTATAACCAACCTGTAGATGTAAACAATAAGCTGAGCAAGTTTCATAGCAACCAGATGAATGGTTTAGGAAGGCATAGCAGACAAACATTTTTATTTATATAGATAAAATATAAATAGTGTTCATGGCAATATCTTTCAGATTATTATTCAGTGACAGAAAATCATATTTGCTGTGTTTAGGAATGAAGTAATTGTGCCATCTTGCTTTTGTAAATAATTGCAATATTAATAATTTATTTGAATAATTTTGGTTGGTTTCATTATGAGAATCATAAAATAATAATAGTAATGAATATATTCCTTATCATGAACAGGTTTTATATGATTTGTCAAAATTTTCACCTAAATCTTAATGCTTCTCTTATTGAAATGATAGTGCAAGTTAACACATTACTAAAGTTTTTACTACTTTGACAACAAAAGAGTGACAAAATGAAATTCTCATGTTAATGTTTATCAAATAATACACAAAGATATCCTTAGAAAATATGTAATCATGATAAAAATAAAAAATGACTTTAGCAAGTTCGCTTGAATCGCAAAGAAAACAAAGCTAAATTTAGAAGAGCCTACAGAAGCAAACTGTTTTTTGAGATGCCATCTATTTAACAGACATTGGTCACAAATGGTGTAAAATGTTCAATCTGTAATAAAATTAAATACAATAAAAAACCAATTATATTTATTATGAAAACACGTGATCAAACATAAACAAACAAAAAAATTAACAAATGACGAGGGAATACTATGCAATATTAAAACATATTGTTAATATTTTATTGCCTATTCAATTATTTTGTTATGCATTTCATAATATATACGTATTCATATTTGTCACATCAGGTAACCAGTTTGTTCAACAAGAATATTGGATGTATTTGTTTTCAGATAAATTATTTAGATATAAGTTTATATCAATGAGTTTATCAAATAATTTAACTTTAAAATTATAAAATTAATATAATTGTCTAACTTTAATATTCTTACTCTGTGTATGGTGATTATAAACTTTTCTCATAGAGACTGTTACATGACATCATGGCACTATTGAAAATGTAAATAACCCTTTCATCTATCTTCTAAATTTGATTGTATTGTAGCTTCACTTTTTAAAATTTGTTTTATAAAATTGCTCAGATATGAAGTAGAATACTTCTTTCTTGACTTTCAAAAATAAGCGAAAATCATGTGATGAACTACATGATAAACTAATGAAAACGATTTGGATTTCCGGGTAGTGATGTAACTTATTATACGTAAGGAGGAAAATATTATTTAAAATAAAAATAATTTTCTACAATTCAATAGATACAATTTAAAAAATACAATGTAATATTTGTTTTTTATGATCTTTTCGGTTATTATAGTGAGAAAACAGCAAATTTCATTTTAAAAAACTAATTCAAATTTATTAGTAATATAAAAATATTTGTGCACTAAATTATTTCATTCAGTGAAGCAAGTTATGTAAGGAGTGGATAAAAAAATGAGTCCATTTTTACCCTTGTAATGTGTTAATAAAAGTGCATTTTGTTATTTAGTCAAATGCTACAAACAATTTTTGGTTTATATATTATAATTATGCTAAATAAACTAGTTAATCTATAGAACTTTAGCTCTCGAAAATTGGGTGAGCTTGATGATAGCTGAAAGATTGTGAATAGATTCTGTAGAGATGTCAAGAGATTGACTGGATTGAACACCAGATGGCGGGCTAGGAGGTGGTAGTAGTTGTGCTGTTGAGAGTTGATGAGGGACGTGTGTGTACGAAGGCGGAAAAATGTTGCTGATCTTTGATATGTGTGTATTGTGATTGTGTTAATTTTTTCCGTATTAAATGTTCCTGTGCCGTGACATCTTAAGCTACCAAATAAATATTGATGTCAGAAATACGTCTCATCATTCCCCCACGACACTACAATACGTTACCGAAACTTTTTATTAAATACAGCATAAGAAATGAAATTTTTAAATGCAGATTTTTTCTTTAATATCTTGGATGCAATTCAGTTTCTACATTGGTAAATAGCACTTAATTATTAAAAAAATATAGCATTGCACTTTTATTAGAGACAAATAACTTTGTAAAAGAATAAAATATATTTCATCATTTGAAAAACTTAATTTGAGTTATTACACTTTAAGAGGCAAAAAAAAAAAAAAAACTTAAAAGAATATTATAAATATAGTATGTATACAAAAAATATATTCTTTTCTATGAGAAAAAATATTATAATTCTATAATTTTATATTATTTTATTGTTTTTCAAAATATGTATAGTAAAGTTAGATTAACATTCTAGAAACAAAGTTACAGCAAATCTGAAAAGTCAAGGAACAAAGTAAATAGAATAAAAGTAATTTGATTTAAACTTGTTTTGAATATTTACTTACTAGCTCATTTTTGTGACTTAGTTAAGGAAATGATATATTGGTTTTCATTAGGTTTACTCTGAAATCATTAAGGAAATCGAAATATGAATGGCTTATTAGTATAGACAATATATTATCAGTTAACATAGAAAACATTGTGCATTCTCAGCTATAGGTATAGGAAAAAATTTTTTATTCACATATAATATAAGAATGTTACAGTACTAAAGAATATAACAAGAATATTTACAGATTGGTATACCCATAACACTACACTTAACTGAATGCCTGCAAAAAAATTCTTTAGTAAGTTATTAATGATTTTTTTAAAAAAACCCTCTTAAATCTGCAATTTACAAAATTATATATGTAATTCTCATGATTTATAAGAATAATAATGAAAAACAATTATGCCTGAACATTTGAAGGAGTTAGTCCAACAAACATTGACACTGCATAATAGAAGACATCTTGGATGTAGAATAGTTTACTAAACTCTTATCAAAAATCAATTAATAAAAATAGCAAATTGTTTAGCATGTAACTAAATTAAAATATTAACACAAAATTATTTTATGTCTATTGAATTGATATATTTTGCTCTTATTAAGAGTGTAAAATTTTAATGAGAGGAATTAACATTATTAAGGTTTTACAATAAATAAAGACACATATTGAATGTACAAACTACATATAAAATGCTAAGCACAATGTGTAAACTTTATTAAGAATAAGATGATGTATAATAGAAAAAAATATTGCAACTGAAAAACATGGCTACCATAAATACAACTTCAAAATCAAAAATCAATGAAATAAAAAAAGCTATAAGAAGAAATTATTTACCTAAGTAATTTAAATTATAGTATATCTTCTCAGAAATTATGTTATGAGCTGCTTTTTATCGTTAAATAATGTTCAAGATTCAACTTGCCAGTACTACACCCGATTTTGAATAAAGAATTTTCGAACACTCGGTACATTCTAAAAGAGACCCCATGAACCTATGTGTGAAATATTATAAAATTTTACTTGATTTTTTTTTAATAAGAATGACCCATCAGAAAAAAAAATGGTCAGCTAAATCTTTAGGGACTGCAGAAAATGCGAAATATCAGAAAGCATTCTAAATCCAAAAAGTTTAGTTTAAATTCTGAATTAACAGCAACTCTTAAATCTAAAGACATTATAGAAAATACTTCTGCAGAATTATTTCAAAAAAAAAAATTTTAGTTCATTTGAACATTCTGAAACAGTTAGAATTGTTAAGCTTAGGAATTATAAAAAATAGACGTACGCTGTTCTTGAAGGGTGAAGGCAAATATAACCATCGGCAGAATATATATTTTTTTCTGATAATAAAGACATTATATTCATACAATCACATAAATATTACAAAAAATACAATCATAATCTAAGAGGCACATGCTGTATTGAAAGCTATTTGAATATAAAACAGAATTTATGTTAAATAATGATTCTATAAATATGATTAAATGGTATTTGTATTAAATATCCATTAAATAAGATGGAAGGTTACTGAAATATATGTTTTAAGCTAATATGTCGACACCTCCTTCGGGAAACGTATCCATCCACAACAATACAAACACGCCGGGATAAGTGTTGAGCTACAACTCAACATTTAAAAGACAACGTTATCCCTAGCCCCTCTCGATTCCTCGTTCCTACCTATGAAAAGTACGGTTTATGATGGATTCGCCCATCCCGTAGGGATCACGTTGAAATTGAGACGCTAGTGCTCACACCAGAACTGAGTCTGAACTGAGGGTTTCTTCTTTCTCCACCCCAGGGGGAATTGGCGCTGCAAGTGAGCGTATAAACAGCTACTATAAAGCGAGAGCAGACACTGAATGAATCAAATGCAATTTTTGTTCCAGTGAGATGGTGAGTAACTAATATTATTAGCTCATTAGCTGCCATGATCTTACTAGGGTTTTACGAATTTTACAAACTTCACTTGGCGCCAATAATGTATTTGGGGCTGTAACGTTTTTCTCACATGATAACTGGCATTCCGACCATATGTAACATCCTCTTTTTTCTCACACCACGTTAAGTGCTTCCCGATCACCATATGAGGATCCTCTTCACCAATGGAGTCATTGTGTCTGATCATTTGTTGTGTCCAGATAAGAACAGATATTAAACTTTTTTCCCATCATGAAGGGACTCTTCAAATCTTCTAGAAACGATCAATCATCAGCATCCATTGTCATTCAGTGTCGAAGTCAGGTGGACTTAAGCCGGTGTTAGCTCTGAATTGCTTATAATTAACATCGTTCAGGAGTTAGTTTGGTTTAGTTTAGTTACATTTACGTCCCGTTTTGAAGCAACACTTAAGACTATTTTGAGTCTTAAGTGTCCTCGTCATTTTCAGCAAGGGCCAGATAACGAGGATGACATCTGAGCCGGCACCCCTCTCACCACACCAGCAGGAGGACGGACGTTTGGCTCCGAAGGTTTTCGTGCGCACCAGACCGGCGGTTCTTCGGTGGAATCGGGCCTTGAATCTGTAACCCTCTGATTCCGAAGGCGAGACATAACCAAAAGGCGGCCATGTGTTAAAGGAGGGATCACCAACAAATATTCCCCCGATCTATTGCAAACCAATGAGGGGCAGCTATTGAGTAGTAAGGGACTCAAGTTCACCAATGAGAAAGTCAGAAGCGGACGAAAATAAAAAGCGGGCGGTGTGTTAGGAGAAAATTGAGAAGTGAGATTGGCATGGAAGGAGAAATATGGGTTCAAAGGTGTTGCCGACTCTGTGAGAAACTCAGTAGGTTTTCTTTGGTTTTGGTATAACGATGGCCAACGACCCAAAATGATCGTAGTTTAGAAAAAATACAATATATTCCTTCATGAAAAAAATTCTTTATATTAAGAATACACAATTACCCAGAGAATAGAAATTGTTTTGGTTTATTACTTGAACTCCTCAGATTGAATGTTCGCCAACGTTACAAAAAAAACGTGTTTATAAGCATATTTAATCCACTGTAGAGAACAAAATATCATCAAGACCTCATTTTTTGATACAAATCTATTCTGAAGTTAAAAATTTTATACAATATCAATTTCACAGAAATATCATTACTCATATTCCGTATTTCAAATTCTAAGCCGTTTTGTTCCAGAACTAATTTTCTTTTACAGGATTCTGAAATTTCGGATCGAAACTACATTTTTAAATTTGCCATCACCCATTAGCATATGATTAAAAAATTATAATTAGTAATTAGCATATGATTAAGTAGATTAATTATGTTAATGTCCCGTTTTAAAGCAACACTAGGGCTATTTCGGGAAGGACCTCGTCATTTTGAGCCGAGATCATATGAAGAAGATGGCACTGAGTTGGCATATCCTCCCTTGTCCACACTTCAGCGTAACACCAAGGTTGGGACATTTGCCCCACAGAGATTTACCATGCACAAGGCCCGCTTGCATAACATTTCTTCAGTGGAATCAAATATGAAAGCATCTGGCCTAAAAGAAGGGGTCAAGCCACCAGCCCCCTTACTTTTTTGTGATAATGTAGTATTGTCACACTAACGCCTCATTTCGCAACAACACGAGAGTTTTCTCTTTTGTAATATCTATAAAGGCTTACTTTTCTTTTCCTATTAATTTCGGCGTTTCACTCTCTTTGCTCTATTACTTTAAATATCGCAGACTTTAGATATATACTAAGGGCCACCACCCCTTTCTCGCTTATGCTCGCCAACCCCTAAGAACTGCTCAAGAAGTTCCTCTCGGATAGCTTTGCTCGTTCGACATCTACTAAATCACTTTGGTCTAGCAAAAGATATATTCAAATAGTTTATTCCAAAATGGGTTAAAACAATGAAAGACACTAAAAAATGTAAAGCACTCGAAAACTGTACCATAGAAAAGTTCTTTGTAAATACAAATAAATTATCATTTAGGAACCATGTACACCCACCAAAGAAACAAATTCAAAAAAAAATTGTGCTTTGCTCACAATTTTTCAATCTTGGAAACTATACCAGAGAAACAGAGTTTTTTTTAAAAAATATTGATATTTACAAAAAAAAAAGTGTTTGAAAGCAACTGTATTCAAATTTAGTCCATTTCAAAATAGAATTTTAAAAATGAAAGAAATAAAAAATGTGAAGCAAAAAGTACAATCGAAAACTGGACTTTATAAAAGTTCTTTGTAAACACAGATAACTTCTCGTTTAGGAGCTATATGCATCCACCACAGAAACAAATTTTCAAAAAAGGTGCTTTGCTCACCATTTTCAAATCTGGGAACTATACCACAGAAACAGTATGAAAAAATGATATTTAGAACAAGAAAAAAAAATGGAAAGCAGCTATATTCAAATTAAGTCCATTCCAAAATAGCATTAAAAAAATGAAAGAAAAAAAAATGTAAGGTAAAAAGTACACTCGAAAACTGAACCACAGAAACGTTCTTTGTAATGTAAACACGAATACTCTTCTTCTGTCTTCTCTTTTTCCACGATTTCGTTTTAAAAACGATACGGCACGACTTGCACTCATTATAAAAAATTTTGTCCGTTCATTTTTCAAACGCATTCGCTTGAAATATTATCAAACCGCGTGTTGATGTGATCGAGCAAGATCGAAGTTTTGCCAATCTGCGCTTAACAAGATTGCTGAAATTTCAGCCCGATTTTGCGTCCACATAAGAGTTTTATATAGAGAGATATATATAAATGTAATGTAAAGATTTAAAAGTTTTGAAACATATGACATACTCGAAGACACTGATGAAGACTTTTCATTTTTAAGTTCGCTTTATTCTCTCTCTTGAGGCTGGCATATTTACAAGCAGAAGTGCCGAAAACGACAGAAAATAATTATTCCTCGTCTTATATACATACTAGCGGATGACCGAGCTCCGCTCGGAGAAAACAGGTATCGAAGCTAACTCGAAGATTTAAATTTTCTATTGTGATTTATCAAAACAATACATGCCATAAGAAAATTTGTGAAACCATTGGTGAAAAGATAACCGGTTAAAGTGCACCATTGTAAACTATTCTAAACAAAGAGTTTGGAAAGGGAACTATTCTATACAAAGGTAAAGTAAAGGTAAAGATTGAAGTGTGTTTTAGTTCAATATTTTTGACAAATTTATTTAGAAAAACCAAACATATATACATACATAATAAACATATTATAAACCTATAACAGCATAAACATAATAAACATTAATCAACAGCAAGTTACCGTTTGAAACCTATTAGGCAATAGACAAAGAAAATTTAAGTGCTGTCATCTATAGCCATTATGGCGAACTAATAAAGTTTGAAAATATCCTATCTGTAACTCCGAACTGCTCGACCGTAGCGCTTCAAAACCGGCGCCAATCGATTCCTCGTGGCCAAAAACCCCAGCCCTCCAAGTTTACCGGAGTTTATTAATTCTGGGGCGATTTTCGACTTGGCAACCATTCCTCGTATTATAGTATTAGATAGATTTTGATGGGGAAAATATTGTTTACGATGCCAATATATTTTTAAGGTCCTCATAAGGATTTCTGCAAGTGTGAAACTCAAAGCAGGAGAAACACAGGGATCTTTTTTTAAAAAAACTATTTGTTAAGGTCAGCAACTTTTATCACCCACTCGCAGCATGGGAATCGCGGCTAAAAACATTTCTTGAATTAATTAAATAGATAACATGGAATTGGACCCATAAATAAGAAAATATTTTTAGAAGGAAGTTATTACGGGCTAAAGTAAGATAAAACTTTAGAAATTAATTTGGATTTGATTTTGATTTTAAAATATCACTACATACATATACACCTTCCTTTTAGTTCACGGATAAATGAGCGTTATTGATTATTTATTAGTTTTTATTTTCGATTATTTTTAATTCTAAGAATAAATATTCTAATTCACCGTTTCTAATCTTTCATTACTTTACAGTACTTAAAATTCGTTATTTTAGAAAGTACAGACAGCTTAATATGAACAGAATTATTTTTAATAATCGGCAAATCTTTTTATGTTCTACCAAAACAAAGAATCGTTAGCGGCATTAAGAATAAAACACTACTGTTTTTGACTAAAATCAAAACTGATTAAGCTAATTCCTATTTAAGTTCTGAAAATTTTATCAGAATTCGTACCAATTACTGAAAATAATTGCACAACATTTAAAAATTTCAGCAATTCTTGAAAAAAGAAAGAAATGAATGAAAAATCCACTTTTGCAAACATAAAAGATGCATGTTAAACCTCCATGAAAATAAAAGAAATCTTATTAGCCAAAAATTCATAATTTATAATTCTAACTTCAAGGTTGGCTTCCACAGGACATTCCAGATAATTTGTGATACAATACGATTTCAAATAAATTAAAACAATGCATAGTATTACACTAAGTTTTAAAAACCGAAATTAATATTTGCAATTTTTACCACATATTTGTTGAAAACCTTAGTAATAGGACCCATCTGAAAAACGGATCGTCCAAAATACAATTGGATCACAAGTCAAAAAAACGAAAAGCGAGTGCTTTCTAATATTCATATGATGCATTAAAAATATCCGCTACAGTAAATACGAACAAAATATATATATATATAAATACTGAGAAACTGAGTCATAAATAATACCAGTAAAAAATAATAAATTTATCACGAGCAATATTTTAAAAATAAATAAAGAATTGTTTTCTTTATTAATACATCATTAAAAATTACAATCGTAGTTTTGGAATTACTGAATACTAGCTATTATTCCACACTATAAGCTCTTTATTCGCGGGGTACATGTTCCATAAATATGCTGCGAATACAGAAACCATGAATACGAAATAGTCATTTATATGGGATTATAGGGGATACGTTCCTAGGTGAAAAAATAAAACTATATATATATATAATTGAAGTTTTTGAACATTTTGATTAATTATCTTAATGCTTAGGCAATGGTTCGAAAAATTTTGTCATTTTCTCTTGCTTGGCAGTTTTTAAAAGCTCCTTCCATTCAGACTGATGCGCAGCAGTCGCATTAGCAATTTGCCTCTTAAAAATAAGACTTTTCAAATGAAATGTCAGGTTTCTAGTGCTTGTTGAAGCCTCTTCTTCAATGGGCTGTGAATTTAATGTTTCCGCCAAGTCGGTTCCAGTCAAATCTTCATCTTGCGATTCAAGCAATTCCTGAATGTCCCTTGATTCTATCTGTTCGAAGCCATCTCGTCCTATTCCATTCGCGATTTCGGCTATGTTTGCAGTTTGCATTAAACAACATACTTTAGGCAAAGATGTAATAAGATCTATTTTACTTTTTTCATTAGTCCATTGGACGGCATTTACAAAGGATACTGGTTTGTATACCTATTGAAATTTTTTTAACATTATGTATATACTTATTACATCCGCGAATAAAGACATTTTTAGACCAATATAGGAATTGGGTCGAATTTTTTTAATCCGCGAATAGTGAAAACGCGAATAAGGAGCTTTTACTCTATTTGGTATAATATTATATTGATGCAATACGATCTAAGATAAAATAAAACAATGCATAGTGCTAAATAAATTTTTTTGAAACCGAAATTAATATTCACAATTTTCACCTAATATTTGTTGAAAACCTTAGTAATAGGACCCATCAGAAAAACGGATAATCCTGTGTTCTGCGAATTAAACAGACGCCAAATGAAAATTGCATTACGAGTCAAAATAACAAAACGCGTTGGCTTTTTAATATTCATATGATGCATTAAAAATATCCGCTAGAATAAATGTGAACAAAAAATATTTAAAAAATGCTCAGATGATGAGTCATAAATGATATGCCAGTGAAAAAATAAAAATTCATCACGAGCAATTTTTTCATAAAGAAAGAATTGTTTTCTTTCTTTCTTTATTAATACAGCATTAAAAATTGCAGGCGTTGTTTTGGAATGACTGAATACCAGCTATTATTCGAGAATCTGTTTTCCTGGAAATTTTGATGTATATGTACGAAAAACTATCATACAATGACAAATATAAAAAAAAATTAAACCTAACCTAAAAAAGATACATTTAAAAGTATAAGCATATACAAAATATATATAAAATAAATACAATTGAACAACAAAAACACACAACTGATGTAAAAACTATTTATATTGAATACCCAAAATAAAACAAAACAGCAAATCAAGTCCGGTTAAATCCATTTTATTTATTGATAAAGATTGAGATAGCTACAACAGTATTATACACATAAGTTTTAACGCAAATACGTGACTTTCTTACGCCATTTGGGGTAACGCAATGTCAGATTAGGAATTTTTTATTTCCTTTATTCTGTTTTCTTTGAATTAAAAGTACTTCAAAATGAATCCAAAAGATCGATTCATGAACAACAAATGATTTTAAGTACATCAAGCACAAAGAAAGTAAACAGAATCGTTTGAAATAATCGGTCGAAATTCTGCTAAGCCTAACCTCAATTCTGTTGGGGGGGGGACTGGAACCTTACTCATCTTTGGAGGGATTTGGCCTCAGCTTTTCGGCGCGAAGTTAGTTTTTAATGAATAAAAAATTAACCACTCAATGAACCGGAATAAAAAGTAACCTGTATTCTATTCCTAACTATAATCTATCTTTGCGCTGAATTTCATTCGATTCCGTTCAGCCGTTCTGGCGTGATTGAGTAACAAACATCCAAACTTTCACATTTATAATATTAATATAGATTAGTATTTCAGGGATTCGAAATGATGGGAAAAAAAAACATTCTCGAAAAAGTGTAATGTTTCTAAATTTTTAGCCCAGAAACTGTTTTTCCAAGAGATACATCTTAAACTTTTAGCATTGATTCACCCTCTCAAAAAATTATTGATTACCTTCAATAAAAATGCTAGTTTAGTTTCAACACATTCCTTGGTGTCTTTCTATCTCAAATATTAATAAAAATGAAGATTTGTCTATGTACAACAGACGGTTGGATCTATAGCAACCAACATTTGCATAAAATCAAAAGAGTAGGGATAAAATCCTCGTTACAGGTTTTTTTAAATGTAATTAAATATCAAAAATGAAAAGAAAAAAAACCGTATTGCTTTGATAAAACCTTTGGAACTTATTCACAATAAATACAGGGCGTTCTGGTAATGGACATCAAATTTAGCATTCTTAACCACTTGCGCCGAAAAGACAAGTAATGCACATTACATAAACGCCAACGATGTGCTGCATACGTAGGCAGGCAATTGTCATAGAAGTTAAAAAAAGTTCACAATCCATCAATTGAAATTATTTGCTGGAAAACAGTTTACAGTTGTACAGTGTAAAGTTCCCAAGTCCCCTTCATGATCCCCCCAGGGGGGGGCACCTCGAATTGAGGATGAGATGTTTCCGGAATGGTGGTTGGATTTCGGAAACCCGGTTGGCACAATAAAAGGTGGGGGTTCTAGCCCTCCATCGATGACGGGGAGGGTTGTACCGTGCCGGTGATGGCCCTTAGGATTCAACCATAGTTCCTACCAGTGTTGCTGCAGCGGCAGTCCGGTCATTCAGTTTTGCGTGATTAATCCGTATGCCTTAGACAAGGGTCGGAGGTCAGTGATATGTCCTCTTCATGATAAGTAGTATTTTCAGTCAGCTGAGTCACACCTGTCAACGCCTTCCATTGCTGAAAGCCGCCAGATTTCGAGATGGCAAATCTTCTTATCACTAATTGGTTCGCATTTGGTCATTAGACCACTCGTGCAGTTCATTGTGGGGGAGAAACCTGTAGCTTCTTCAAGAGAAAGGAGTGTCCAACAGCTGGATGTCGGATGGTTCCTTTGTGAAGGAATATCACCGACACTTGTTCCAGACCGGTCATGGTTGGAATTTTTTTTTTAATAATTCTTATTCAATTACAAATTTCCAAATATTTTTATTTAGTAAATTTTTAATTTTTTTAAATCCAAAAATAAATATTTATTATCGAAATACATAATAAAATTTAAATTTTAAAAGAAAAAATATAAACACAGATGCATTTTTTAAAAAAAATAAAATTATTTAAATTACAGATAGATAGTTAGTTTACAGATAGTTTCAATTAGAGTACTACTTATTTTTATGCAAGGATAAATATTTATTATGTTGATATTTAAATTTTAATTTAATATGTAAAAAATAATTATTATTATCACAATTTATGTCATATTTAATTATAAATACTCTCATCATAAAAAAATTATTCAATATTTCTAAAAAATTATCCGATAAGCATTTATTTTCTATTATATACAAGGAACAGAATGGTCATTATAGTAAAAACATTGGAAACAAAATATATTTCGATATCTTGCATAACTGATAAATGATGATTGTCCACAAGAGCTCGGTTTCTTTAGGGAAAACAGTATCTATGGGGTAAAAAAACTTCATTTACATTTAAAAATATCTCTTTTTTACCAGAAAGTTGTACAAGCAACGTACCATCCATACCCTTTCATTTTATTAAATATTGGTGGTGAACTTCTTGCATACAGCCGACCACCCCGCCACCACTGAACGTAGCAGTATCGACAGTGGTGAATTTTACACTATCTTCAAAAGAATTTATTTCTAAAACATAACGCTTCAAACGCTTAAATCATCTGCCATACGCTTTAAACCATCTGCCTACGCATTCAATAAATTAACACCTGCTCAACTATTTATTTTAATTACTGCAATTGGGGATGTTTGCTTACATATTTAACAAATATGTATGCAAACATCATACCAGTTGTTCCCTTCATTTTTTAAAAATTAAAATACAACTTTGTAAGATTCGAAAATGATGCAAGCAAGTTAAATTATCTGTAATCACTAATGTTACCTTTTTAATTATTTTTCTTTTAAACATTAATTTATAATCTAAGTATTAAAAGAATCAGCATTTATCCTTACATAAAAATAAGTAGCATATTGATTTAAACTATCTGTAAATCGTTAATTAAATTTACATACATTTTTAATAAATTTGTATTTACGTATTTTTTTAAAAAATTTATTATGTATTTTGATAAATATTTATTTTTGGATTTAAAAAAAATGTAACTTATTAATTAAAGTATTTGTAAATTTTTCCCTGAATAAGAATTAATAATAATAAAAAGATTCTCAGCTGGGTTCGAACCTTGATCATCCGCCTACGACGTGGTTACCTAGACAACCACACTATTGGGGCCATCCACATAGGTGTTAAATTGTCAATATGCAATCTTTACAAAAATAAATACTCCACCCTGTGGGTGGTTAAAAAAACAACCAATAGTTTTCATAATAATTCATTGTGAAACTCAGCAACGATGTGCTAATTAAATTATTAAAATATCGTAATACTAATTCACAGCCTCGCTTAACAGGTAGTGAATGTGAACAATAGTAAATCGGAGAATTTCGTCTCCAGCTTAGTAGAGAGGCATCTATATCTGGATCCAGCTCACGGTTGAACTCCCCTCCCCCGGATAGTGTACCATCAATATTCCATGTACCAATCACCAGCCATT
>JAPMOQ010007960.1:0-10130 GCA_026543055.1 Argiope trifasciata | reverse complement strand
TTTCATTTCTCTTTATGATTTATTACACATTTCATGTTACAAAAAAATGAAAAATTGTAACATTTTTTCTTCTAGAATAATTATAGTTTTTGTGAAAAAGTGCTAAAATATAATTCTTAAATAACTGTTAGTTACACTTTAAGATTTATTATGCATGTAATAATACAAAGAAAAATGAAAAATTTTACCATTTTTTAAAACAATTACAGTTTCTGTGAATAAGTGCTAAAATATAATTCATAAATAATTATTAATTACGCTTTAAGATTTGTTAAAGCATGTAATATTATATAGAAAAATGAAAAATTGTAACATTTTTTTTTCTCCAAAACAATCATAGTGTTTGTGAATAAGTGAGAAAAGTTACATCAAAATATGCTTTTTCTTCCAAAGTTACATATATATTTAATTTATTAATTTAATCTGTATATTAATAAAAAATCTTATAAACATTAATTTTTTTGAAGACTTCTTTTCGGAACCAAGTATGATACATTAAAGAATATGAGACCTTTATCAATTTCTTCCGCTTTTACAAAGTTTTAAAATGTTTTATATTTGCAGAGAGAATATTTCATGAAGGAAAGGAAAATAATTGCAATAAAATCATGAAAGCTTCGTTTTGATGATGATAATATCGTGTCAACACGTAAAATGAATGCAGTAGATTCTGTGAGTAAAGACTCCTGAGCCCCCGAAGGCAGAAGTTTGACTTATAGCGCAAATGAAGATGAACACAACCACACATTCGTTTTCTCAACCCCTTTTTACAGGGCGGCTCATTCACACATCTTATAGATAATACTCAACGGAAGAACAGCTATGCCCAAACCCGGGACGTCCAGATCAAGGGGAAGACGGGCTCCCCCTATGCCAGCGTCCTGGTATTGAGCTACATACGAAGGTTAAAAAAGAGCACGGAAATAGTGCGCAGGTTTAGTCATAACTTTAATAAATGTAGAGGTTTTTTACAAGGAAGACTATATCTTTCGGCAAGTTTCAGTAGGATAAAAAGATTTTTTCATATTATTTATTTAATATTATCTAGGATTTTTGTATTATTATCAAGTGCTCTTTTCCCTTTAAGTTCATTGACTGAAATGAAGTTTGTTTATCAAAACGAAAGTGAAAATAGAAAAATAGGCTTACGGTATAGAAATCTGAAATATTCAATATTTTTTCTTTGAACTTATCTCGCAAATACATTGATGCCCAAGGAAAACTCTAGAATTTTTTTAATGAAAATGAACTCTTATTCAAATAGAATTTGAAAAAATTATTTGTGTGTAATACTGGTATTTTTTATTTATAAAACATGCAATCAGTAATATTAAAAAAAGAGCTAAACCCAATAAAAAATTATGCAAAGCAATCTTGAATCGTTTATACTCTACTCTTTAGGATCTGAATCCTGTTTTTAATAAAAACTAATGCAAGCCATTTCAAATATAGTTTTTAAAAATTTGGTGTGTAATATTGGCCCTTTTTTGTTTATAAAATAAGCATTCTGCAGTATTAAAAATAGAGCTAAAGCAAAAAAAAAAAAAAAAATGCAAAGCAATCTTTAAAAGTTTATACTCATCCTTAACAGAAATGAATCCTTTTTTTTATATAAAAACCCTTACTTAGTAAAAACAATTCTAAAAGTGTAATACTGACATTTTTTATCGATAAAATATACAATCAATGATATTAAAAATACAGCTAAAGGAAATAAAATAAAATTAATGCAAAGCAATCTTGAAATGTTTCACTCAGCTTTTCAATAATTGAGTTCTTTTTTTAAATTCAAATCAATGTTAGTCTTATCAAATATAATTTTTAAAAATTCTATTTGTGGAATATTAAAACTTTATATTTACCAAACATACAGTCAGCAATGTTAAAGAAACGAGCTAAAGCAAATAAAATTAATTTTGTGAACAAATCTTGAAAGTTAAACTCAGTCTTTCAGGAATCCAATCGTGTTTTTTTAAACAAATGTTAGCCTTACAAATCAAATATAATTAACAAGTTATTGGTGAAGAATATGGACACTTTTTTTTATAAAATGTACAATCGATGATATTAAAAATAGAGCTAAAGGAAATATATAAATTTTAATTTTAATTAAAATAATTTAAAAACAATCTTGAAAAGTTCATACTCATCCTTACCGGAATAGAATCTTATTTTTTATGAAAACCAATGTTTCCTAGTGAGTGAACCAATGTTTCCTAGTTAATTATGAAAACCAATGTTTCCTGGTGGTAAAGTCTCGGCTTCGGAACCGGAAGGTTTCAGGTTTGAGACTCGATTCCACTGAAGAACCGTCGTGTGAGGGGGTCTGTTGCACGTTAAATCTGTCAAGCCAAATGTCCTCCCGCTGGTGTGGTGTGGTGTGGAGAGGGGGGTGCCAGTTCAGGATCGTCCTCGTCATCTGACCGTGGTTCAAAATGACGAGGTCCGTCCCAAAATAGCCCTCGTGTTGCTTTAAACGAGACGTTAATATAACTAAACTAAACTAAAACTAAACTAACTTGAATTAATTAAGTAGATAAAGTGTAATCGGATCAGGGAATAAGAGAATACTTTACTGAATACTTTTTACTGAATTACGATAAAGCTGTGAAATTTAATTTGTATAGAAATTAGAGTTTAAAACATCGTTACATATATATATAAAGTATTTAAATCTTCATTTATAATCAATATCTAATAATGAACGGAGAAAAAAACAATTAAGCTAACAAAAAGATTTATTTAATATCCAATTATATCCTAAATGTTTTCGATTGATTAAAGCTAAATATCAAAACAATCTTAAAACTGGAACTGTTTGGCTTAAAGTTGTGAAAAGTTTGAAAGTCGTATTTTCAAGAAATGTATTTGTCGATCAAAACTGATTAAAGAAATCGAAAATCGATACTTTGAATTTTGTTTTGCTTGTTTTAAGTTCCGGGTTTGCAAATGAGTGTCAGTTCTACCATTTATTTTATCGGAAAAGAAATTATGCATGAAAATGGAAGCTACATCTTACAAGTTTTAATTTTGCAATTGGTTAACAGAATACTATGAAAACCAAAACTTAATTTTCTCTCCGAATAATTTGGCGGATCCCCTAAGCCTTCGTTATGTGTCAGAAAAGAACTTTTATTTAAATCAATTCTAACAGGCAAATTTCTTAGAAGAAAATTTTTTGGGAAAGGTATCAAGGTATTACAAGCTTTCATAATGCGTATTAAGATGAGGTTTGAAATTCCTTTGAATACGCATCTTTATTACTATTCCCTTTACTTTATTGCACACTTAGACACTACAATAATGACCAATTTACTAAATGGAAGTTATTATTTTAGAATTGTTATTATTTATTTTAGAATTGTAGGTATGTATATACTTTTGAACCAATTCCCTCAAAGTTGATCTCCTTCAAAAACTGCGTTTGCAATCGACGACGAATTTATAAAAAAATAATTCATAAAATTAAGTTTGAAATAGGTTTGACGGTTTTTTAAACTCGGTTTTAAAAAACCGATATTTAAAGTAAAACTGTCGCATCTGAAAACTGGTTTTTAAATTAAGAAAAAAGGTTTAAAGAATTCCTATTATTATATTAAAATTTTTTTGTTATTTTTTTTCTTGTTAAAAATCAATGTTATTTGGAAATATATTGTCTAGAATATTTTCAAGTTCTTATGTGGAAACTGATTTTGATGATGAGCAATCAAAGAAACTACTCACCAGAGTAATACTTTTTTAAAAGAAGCTATGAAAAAAATCAGTTCATAATTTATTTGAAGATCTGAAGAAAAACCTACAAATTCAAAGACAGCGAAAGTTGAATTTTCTTTGAGCTTTTATTTTTATTTATTTACTGAACTTTTATTACTTCTTTATTTAGAGCAAAAAAATTAGATTTGTTATTTGATGTCATGAAAAACGTAAAACAAAGTTCAGTACCTAGTGAACGATTATTTTCAATTTCAGGCAATATTGTGTATAAAATAAGAACAAAACGTACTCATCATTCAGTCGATATTTTATGTTGTTGAAATCCTATTTTCTTAACAGAAATTAAATTTATTGAAAATAATCTGAAGACATTATTTTATTAATTAGTAAAATTAATTAATTGATAAATATTTTTATAAAACTATATATTTGTATTTAATTTTCAAAAAAATTTTAAAAAGAAAGACATTAAGATTCCGTATTACATTCCCTCCATGTGCAACAAATATTCAATAGTTTGTTAAAATATTACCAAATAATTTTTATTAAATAATTTCATATCTGCGTCTTTTATCTGCCTAGGAATTTCTTGTAAATAAGCAGTACCCGCACAGCACTGACCATGGTGTAACATCAAAGAGGAAAAGTTAGATTTAAAGTCTGGTCTCCACCCGATATGACATGGGCATGTCACGCAACATCAAACAAACATAAAAGTATATTTAGAAATCATCAAAAAATAACTACGAAACCATTTTTATAGCTCAAATATTTCTACTATTACTATAACAGTTTTCATAGCAAAAATAGAAATATTTAGACTTAAAAAAAATATGATACTTTTATAGACAAAACAATTTACTGAAAATATACAAAAGAAAAGCTGTTTTAAAATTTAAAAATATATAAATAAGTCATTGTACTCACTGTTCCACATTTGTTTATCAACTCTGTATAATCTGATATGAAAATAAAATTCAGCTTGCTTCAAATATTTCTTTGTAATCTATATTGACTGTTTTTAATCATGGTGCTAAGACAAAAAGATTTTGTTTAGTTGTAACTCTAGAAAATGCCACATAAAATTGCCCATGAGAAAAACATTCTTCGCTTAAAACAATTCCAACAGTGTGAAAATTTTGTCTTTGAACATTAAAATCGCAGTTATAAAACTCCTTTTTTATTTTGATATGACTTCAATATACTAAAACCATTTCCAGTAATTGCCTAACAAAAAGGTACAAATATCTCAAATATCAGTCCGTTTTTTGTGCATAATAAGTTTTGAATCTCTGTTTAAAATCAGATGTAAATAAATAAATGCATGGCATATGCGTAGCATAACTCTTGCTATTTGTGCATGCGTAGGTTGAGGTCTACGCATGAACGGATCGTAGTAGAAAAATAATTAAAAATGTCTCAATTTCAAAACTCCTTTCTTTTATTTTGATATGACTTCAATATACTAAAACCTTTTCCAATAAATGCCCTATAAAATGGTAGAAATATCACCAATGGCAGTTAAGTATTTCTCGAGTTTTACTCTTTCAAATATACAGACGCTTTCAGGAGATTTCATTTTATACTATGTATAGACAAACAGTTTATACTGTCTATTTCTTATTATACCTATTACGACATCACCTAACATTTTGATACATTTTATAGTCTTCCTATTCACAGACGAACGTACTTTCAAAAATAGTTTTGTCGAAGGTTTGAAACGCGGCTATTAATAAAAATCTCGATATCAACGTTATTTTTCATTACAAATCTTTGTTTTCTATAACAAAAAGTAACAATGAGTAAAGCAATAAAGAGAAGCTGTAAGTAATTTTCCCAGTCATTTCTAAATCTAAGGCTTTCCGATTGCAAGATCTTAATGAGCTTATGACTTTATTGACTCTTGCCATTTACGTTCACAAAAAAGCCAGATGTTTTTGACTTACCAGAATGTGATGGTCCTCCTTTGTAACAACAAAGTGAAGGAAGTATTCAAAGTTCTTTTATTTTTGAATTTCAGAAAGAAAAACATAGTACAAAAAATTGGATAACTGTACCGAAAATCTACAAATGTTCTTAAGGAATTTTGTCCTAGAAGGAGGATTTTATCGAATTCCCTTCATATTGTCACCTTTAATAATTTGAAACCAATTTAAAAAAGACATTAAATGCATTCTGTTAATTTTTATATCTCTGCTCTGCTTACCTACATTTATATGTAACAAATAATATTTTAAAAATTTTTAAGTCAATCCTGACTTAGGCCAACAAAGGAAATCATTTTAGTTACTTTTTATTAAATAATTACAACTAATATAAATATGCATATGCATATGACAGAATCACAATATTAAATGGCAAATCAGAAAGCGAATATCTTCATAATTTCCCATTTCTTTTTTTGCTATTATTTATTCGATTTCTTTCTTTCTTTTTTTTATCGTATTTATGAAGCTGATAGGGGTTTATAATTTATCATCTCAGCTGTCATTGACAATATTTGTTTCTAAATTTATATCCTACCAAATGTCTTAAATAAGATAAATTTTTTCTCCGATATAAAACTAAAATTAATTTTTATCAACAAATTATTGATTTTCGCAATAATTGAACTCACATTCTTCACTTTCACGTGAAAAATACTAAAAGTCTTGCATCTTACTGATTGAGCTACAGCCTGCTGTTCTCAGTTTTAATTACAAACAGCTAAAACTCTATTTAAAGTATTAAAATTTGATTAATAAATTAATATTTAAAAAAAAACTTACATTAATATCAAATGTCATCCACTACAAAATTTGAAAAATATATTTAAACTTGAATGAAGGAATAAAAAGTATTTTATTAGCGATTGAATAAGATTTATAAATAAATAAATGCAGGGAGAGTGTGAACTAATAGTAAGAATTGAAAAAATCGTAGTACCTATGGAGTGCGTTATGTCCAGATAAAACTATTGTATGCAGTGTTAAAGACATCGAATTTCTGCAGCGATATTTCTAAAAAGGAATATTTAAAAATATGAGTGCATTGAATACATGTTTTCCCATTCATGCAATTAAATGAAAAAAAAAATATGATACATTTATGCATGTGATATATATGATTAATCGGATAAAGGTTATTTAACTTACTGTTATTGTGCTGTTTATGAAAATAAAATTTTATTCATGTGATAAATGAAACAAAGCATTTTCATTTAAACAAATGTTGAATAAATACTACCACATTCGTATAAATAAAAGGTCCTATTTCTGTCAATAGATTCTAGGTACCTCGGCGCTTTTGCGCATGAGTCTGGATGCGTTTATTTTGTCAAAACAGGGGTGAGAAGAAACATGAAAGTAGATGTTTACATCTAACAATAAAGTAAACTCGGATTATTGTTTGCTGAAATATTCTAAAACGCTCTTCGTTTTTTGCCCATGCGTTACGATGAATTTAATTCGCCAAAATAGGGGGGAGATGAAAAATGAAAGAAGGCAATATTTACATTTGTGACCGAAAGGGCGCCAAAAGTCTAACTCTGTCAGGATAGATTATTAAAATCAATAATTCATGCCAATTTAGTTAAAGATATATTTAATGACATTAAAAGACATGATTTACAAGGATACAAAACTATTTAGGACAATAACATTTAACATATATGCATAAAAATAATACTCGGGGATTACATCATGCTTTACGTTCGCTTCCAAGGCATGAACTGATTGTTCAAGGTAACGGCCGATAGAGGGCAGTGGAACAGTTACGGTTACACATTTCAGAATAAGGTAAATTTGAATAACTCGTGGACAAAATTAATATAAAATAATATGGTCAGAAACGATAAGATACTCACATACACGTGAAAAAAATGATTGAAAAAAGTAAGGGCAAAAATCAAGGTCAAACAATGACGAAAAATGCCGGAAATACGCTCATCCTTCAGCATCTCATCCCTTAGTGAGGCATAATTTTCGGAAAGTAGTCGTCTCAGGATACTGAAACGAACAAAAAAAATTTTTTTAATGAAATTAAAATAAAATAATTGGGCTTCAATTGCAATGTGAAATGGTCGAATTTAACCTTCTTATCCACCAAATACTCTGCTCCTTTGCAAACAATTCATTTATAAATGGTGTGATCCAGATCAAGAAAAGATAGTTCTTGATATTTTCTATATTCACTGCTGTTAGCATTTCCCTCTCTCGCATGCTCACTGAAGTGATAATCATTCTTGAACAGTAGAAGATCCAGCAGCAGAAGAATCCTAAACTTTTGCGAAAAGCTTAGGATTCTTTTCCGTAAATCTTCTACATTCATTTGCACTCATTTGTATTGATCTTTCTTTTTACACTCATCTTGTATGGGGATTGAAATATTTTGCCATTTCAATTATGCATTTTTTCCCGAAAACTATACAGTTACTTAATGCATCAAAGCTAAGAAGGTCTATTATTTTTTTTTTTCAATTTCCTACTTGCAGTGTAAATAAATTCATAAAAAATACAAATTCTATGATGATAAAATATTGAGATAATATTAACTTTTTATCAAATATGATTAGCAAGTTATGCATTTTGTCATTATGTTCATTTAGCTTTCATGATATTCTCGCATAGATAAAGTTAGAATAGATAAACTAAGTGTTAATTACAGTAAAAGATTTAGCCTCAAAGTGGGACTTTATTCGAGGAATTAAACCTTACATCTGTTTTTATCCACAAGATGAAGCGAGTCGAATCTTCCAGATTTAGAAAGATATAGAATTTATAAAAACATTCTAGAACAAACGAGAAAAAACAAAAAGTAAGTCAAAAACTACACCATTTTTAGGCAACTTTCCTGCTGCCAGATATGAACTTGCGAAAAAACTTTCAGCTATTCAATTCATAGCCTTTTATCACTCAGCCATTCAATTCAAGTTTCGTTACAATATTTAAAAAACAAAATAAGTTCTTTAATTATACTGTTTATGAATTTGTCATAATAGATAACAAAAACAAATATATATGTGGAAAATTAATTAAATAGACATTATTAATCCAAAATGAAAAATTAACTTATTAAATATATGCTAAAACATGAAACGAAATTAATAATCTCTTCAAAAAAAAGGATCTCATAATAGATAAACGCCAAACATCTAAATCGGATATTGCTATCTTTAAATCTAATAATTACTAAAAGTTCTAATTTAAAAAGTTATTATTCGTCAGATGTGTGCAGTCGTCACCAAAAATAACCATCGTATTTGTAACTTTGTAATTTGTTATGGTATCTTCTTAAAGTTGGTATCTATGAAATAGCTTAAGAGTTGATGATTGTTTAGAAAACATACTGATTAATTAGGCTAATAAACATAATGGATTAATTAGTCTCTCAAAAGATATCCATTATGCCATTGATTTTTTTCATTTGCTCTTCATGAAAATGCCGCCAAATAATGTTACAAAGTTTTTGTGAAAATTTAAAGTGTTATAAAGTAAGGAAAAATATTAATCATAAAAAGTTTTGCCGATATTTGGAAACTACTATAAATTTCTCAGAAATTTCCATATGTATATGTGTGTGTGTACATAAAACTGCAAAATTCTCACTGCCGATACTTGTTGGAAAACTGCATATTATTTCAAATTGTTTCTATAAACTACTCTTCATGATATGTGAGTTTATGTGGAGATTTTATACTGTTATAAAATTCCATAGGACAATTTACAAATCAGATTATTTTTATATAAAGTAGGATTTTTTTGTTTTATCAAAAATAAATATATTTAATCTATAAATAGTTTATTTATTTATATATTTGTAAAATATTAAACGTAATTTCTTACTAAAGAAATAATATGCTTTTGGATTGCGATTTTTAACAAATCATTTATAATTTGTTATTCTGGTTTTTAATGATTAATGACCGAGAGTGGTGTCTAGTGAAATCGATATTGAGTAACGATTTTGTGATAATTTTCCTTTATTGTTACATTGGTAGATTTGGATTAAGTCGAAAACATGAAGTTTCTGTTAATTAAAGTTGAAAATTATTAGGGGATTACTTAGTATTTTGTTGTGTATTTCGTAAAAAAGAATTAAATAAATAAAAATTTAATTCCAGTATTGTAAAAAAATTTTAATTTCTGTTATGATTTTTTTCATTACTATAAATATCACCCGCATGCAACAATTTTAATCGAAAAAGTTAATTGAATTCAGAAATAACTGTAGCAGTGTAATTGATGATTCCAATAATTTATTGTTATTTTGAACATAAAATTAATATTGCAGCATTCCAAACAGATTTTCTATGGTTTTTTTTTTAATAAAGTCCCATATTTTAAAAAATAGCACTATCATTTGTTGTTTCTTAATATTGACGGTCTGCAAAATTTTATTGATAATCTTGGCTTCAGAATTATGAAATATAAACA
>JAPMOQ010007957.1:0-19980 GCA_026543055.1 Argiope trifasciata | reverse complement strand
GCATTTTAAATAAAATTATTATAAAAGTACATTTCACAAAAGTTTAATTTTTATTGAATTTGATTTTAGAAATCATTAAAATGGATTAATAATTTCAAAATTCTGATTTTTTCCTTACAATTTATTTAATACAAATGATTTAAAATCAGTATGCCTTAATCGATATTTAATTTCATCTTGATGAATAAATATATATTTAAAAAATGCTAATTAAAATCATAAGCAAAAAATAATTATGAAGAAATGTTTTTTACTCTTGCACTAAGTAGATTCCATATCATAGCAGTTTCTGTTTTGCTAAGGAATTTCAATTTTGACCTCTATAACTAGAAGCAAATAACTTATCAAAAATATTTGAAAAAAAAATAATTTTTTTTTATCCCAAACGATATTTCAAAAACATTTAATACAAACAATATTTATTTTTCTAATTTATAATAAAGCTCTTTTTTTTACATACTTTATCTATAGAAAACTACAATCTGTATTACAATGAATTTAATTTCATGCAAATATTTTTTATGAAAATATTAATTAATAGTGTGACTAATTTTTCGCAATCAAAATACTACTAAATTTGAAAAGACAAATTTATTTTAACTGAGAAATCTTAATTTCCAATCAAAATTTTTATTATAATGTGAAAAAAGGTTATTGTTTTGGTTTGAGGTTTTTGAAGCCTTAAAATACGTGGTCAAAAATTGGTGATTAATCGTTTTTGAAGCATCTATTTTTCACCTTTAGTTTTATAAGAAATTAATGCAGAACGTTGCCACTTTTGACGATTTATGGAAAACTAAAATTACAGCTTGATTTCCAACTGATTCATTCTCTCAGTTCTCTGAAACGAAGATTGCTTCAATTAATTTAAGTCTGTTGAAATCGGTTTGGAACAACCACGAGGCTATCCGTTAACCCATGAGTTGATATTTTGAAAAACGATATTTTATTTATTTTTTTATCTGAAAATCGATCGATACCAAAATTTTGTTTACCAAGTAGAAAAATTGAAAATGCAAGTTTTAAAAATTATTGAATATTTTTGATCGTTGATTTCCCTTTTTCCCCATTTATTTTACATTTTCACATTTCTATTACATTTTATTATCTGCAAACGATTTTCTTAGAATATTTCCTTCTAACAAAATTTGTTTATCTAATTTTCAATGAAGATTTTTTTCTAATAATATGTTTATAGTAAGCTCGATTTTATGATATTTTTATTCACTATTAAGGCGGCTAATTTTTTCCAATCACGATACTGCTAATTTCAAAATTAAAACATAATTTAACTGGAGAATTTTCTATAAAAATATAAACATTATAAATTCTATGTATTTATTTATTTTACTGCAAACGATATTTCAGACAGATACCAGCTATAATCTTTCATGTATCAGTTCATTTCTAATTTAAAATTGTTTTTATTATTTTTAATTAGTTGTTCTGGCAATGCATGCCATTTGACACTTGGTTTTGAAACGGAATTTCAAAATTTTATGTTATATTATGTTTTGACTTTTTACATTATGCTGCAGACTTTTATATAAAAAACAGTTTTTTCTTTAATGTACATTTGATATCTAAAGTTAAGAAACAATAAACATAGTCTTTCTTTTAATCTATTTGCATTAAAAATAACTTTGGAAAACAACTATATTTCCTGCTATGTTATAAATAAGTTTTTACTTTCAACTCTGTCATTTCCTCTACTTTTTTAACAGAAAAAGAAATTGTTAAGACATGGCTTTCATATTCTTTTTTTTTAACTTAAAAATATTTCTGAAAAAATGAACGCAGACGGAATTTTATTTTTTTAAAGTTATAGTTAACTTCTTTTTAAATGAAAAAAAGTCTTGATATGTTATTTTATATCGAATTTTTAGTATTATTATGAGCCTATAAGACTAATATCCAGCTTTCTGAAGTAGTAAAATTATTGTAAAAGTATTAATTACACTTTTATGTTAAAAAAAGTATATTTAAAACTTATTATTTTTAATCACTATATTAAATTATTTCATTAAGTTATTTCTTAAATCTAAAATTTAGCTTATAATCGGAAAAATTGCTATATCTTATGGCACGATTTCTGCATGATTAAAATTTAAATCTAATATAACAATGGTTTCTCTCTACAATAATCCTTGTTAAGGTATCCGACTACGTTAGAAGGAGAATTTTTGAAATATTGGATTGTTTAAAAACAATTTAAAATTATGGTTTTTAAATATATTGTTAATTATAATACAAAATACAGTTAACGCAATAACATTATTGGAAACTGTAATATGTTTTCAGAAATAAAAAAATTTGTAGTAAATTTATTTAAAATTTAACTAAAACGGTTAACACTCTACATAAAATTGTAATGCAGCAATCCTACTTTTCTTTTTACACAAGCTATAGAATATAATAAAGAATGAAATGAACCGAAATGTAGGAAACATCGAGAGATGCAAAGAATTTATGGGTAAAAATATGCGTATAAATGCATTTTTACCATAAATTCACAACTTACATTTTTCTAAAAACACCTATAAATGAAAAAGTATTTTACCAACAGTAAAACTTTTGGTTCATTTCAGTGCACATATTATTTAAAATGCACACTCAAATTTTATGTAAATTTGTGTAATAAATATATATCAAATACAAAATAGTATTTGAGATGTCATGTTAACGGTGGTAAAGTTTTATGAAAATTAAAGTTTTGAGAAAACTGTAGATAAAGACAAATTTTAGCTTAAAAATATGTGACTTTAGACTAAAAAAATTGATAAGCTGTTTTCGAAAGAGGGAAGCTTTAACTACAATGAATAACAATAAAAAAATGTTCGTCAATGTGATTGAAAGCTATTGTTTTTTAACGTAGTCGGATACCTTAAAGTAGGATATAATTTTGACATAGAAACATGATGATCTCAGGCGTATATATGTTTAAAAGAGAAAATGATGAATTTTGTTGATGATTTACAAGGAGCTATTATTGTCACTTGTTAATTTACAGTTAAAAATTTAATTGTAATACGTTTTCTTCTGGTCTCTTAATTGATAAGTATTTTTAAACGAATTTGCTTTCATTTGCCAGGTTGAATTAATAGTAATTATTCAATTTTTTTAAATATAGAACGAGTGCGTTTTAATTTACTAATTCCTGGCAAGAAGGATTTAAAAAAATTAAAATAAAATTATTTGTATAAAGATCATATACTCTCATAGAAGTTTTGAAACTGTTAATGGATTTCAAATGGAAAAAAGAAGGCCATGTTAAATAATATATGTCTGCAGATATAAGTCCTCTCACAATTGGTGATATTCTTCAGGACCTAAATGGGCCACGGTGGCCTGGTGGTAAGGTCTCGGCTTCGGAACTGGAGGGTTTCAGGTTCGAGACTCGATTCCACCGAAGATCCGTCGTGTGAGGGGGTCTCTTGCACGTTATATCTGTCAGGCCAAACGTCCTCCCGCTGGTGTGGCGTGGTGTGGAGAGGGGGGCGCCAGTTCAGGTGCCGTCCTCGTCATCTGACCGTGGTTCAAAATGACGAGGTCCGTCCCAAAATAGCCCTCGTGTTGCTTTAAAACGGGACGTTAATATAACTAAACTAAAAATCAGGACCTAAATCTGCATAATGCAACTTAGAAGGTGTCTTGTAAATGTTACGGAGACTGAGAGCATATATGCTCAGTGCTTATAATGTTATTTGAATACACTTGATAGCTTCCAACTGACGATTTTCATTTCAAAAGAAAGGTTTTTCTAATTTTTCGGTTACTTTTTTAATGCTCGGATCCGCAATGATTTGTCACTTTGAAGATAGAATTCTGAGATTTTATTACTTTACAGTTTCTAAGCAACATGAAATAACGCTTTTGGCTTAAATAAATTTGATTTGAAGTTTTCATTCATAGCTTTTGCATTCTTTGGAACTTCTTCTTTACAATTTCTAAACAATATGAAATAATGTCTTGCGCTTAACTAAATTTGATTCGTAGTATTCACTCATAACTTCTGCATGCTTTGGATCTTTTGCATCTTCTGTTGGAACTTCAGTATATTCCTGATGTTTTATCAGATTCTGAAAGCGGTTTTAGTTTTGATGGAGGTAGTGAATAGATATTTCGGACTGCTCCTCAAATAGCGATGACTCTGATCGGGATTCTATAAACTTGCAATGAGTTAGGCTGTGCTTCAAAATTGAAACGGATAATTTTTTCCTCCTCCTTAATTTTTACACACTTTACATCTTTATATTTTGCAATAAATAGAAATTAGTTATAATTGAACGGAAATTTATGTAAAAAAATTTTTGGGTTATAACAACTGAGATTTTTTTTCTTGGCAACTGAATTTCTCATGATAAAAATATGTATAAAAATATTATCTAGAAAGAAAAAAAGGCATTTTTCACTTCTTCAATATATAAAATCTTAAAATATGTAAAAAAAGAAGAAGGTATTTCGGTCCACAAATCGAGCAATCAGAAGGTTAAAATATACAGATTCTTTTTCAAAGTTTGTTCTTATAATCGTTTTCCGAGTCCATATGTCTTTATCGTGATTTTCACGATCCAAGAGTGTTTTTTTTTGTGAAAGGAAGAGATTTTTTCGTGGTCTTAAATGTTGGATATAAATCTTTTTCTCGAATTGACGTTTAGTTGTTTTTAATATTTTTTCGCTCTCCTTAATTTTAATTTTCTATTGTAGAGAAGCTTTGCAATAATTTTCAGTCTTTATTGAACTTTCTTTTGGACTGATTTATTTACGTCTGTAAGATGTACGTTTTGTTATCCGATTGTACATTCTTTTTTTTTCTTTTGGTTGTAAATAGACACATTTTTGGAGCATTCATTTAAGTAAATCAATTCTACATCAAGAATAACATTTTTCTCCTAATATCTCCTGCTAAATGCTAGAGGGTGCAACAAACTTTTGTTCTTTCAATCCTGTGGCACAACTAAAGCTAGTTACACTTAAAGTCTTATCACGCGGCAAAATATCGTCCGCACTTTTCGTCAGCAACGACAACGAAAATGACGTCACTTCAAAGTTTCGCATAATTGGCTGAATTTCGTGTGCAGACACTATTTCCGTCACTATCGTCGGCATTTTCTAGCTGGTTATAAAAATTTCTCGAGGGCAAAAAACCTACTTGACCGGTTCTGAGAATAGAAACGGAAAACAGCTGACGGAAAGTGCGGTGGATACTCACCATGTGATATGGCCTTTTATGTTCTTTAGCTCTGGTTGTTTTAAAGTTGAAAATATTAACTTTTTATGCTTTCTGTCTGCCTTAGATATATTTAATTGCCTGATATAAACCTTAAAATTACTAAAGATTTTTCTAAATTTATTGGATATCATTTTCGAAGTATTAGAAAAAGGTATACATATTTTATGGCTTTTTTACATGTTGAAAAAATAATTAAAAGTTTAAATTATTTTTTTCTAATTTATCGGTTTTTTTTTTTTTTTGCTAACTCTGGTTTTATTACCATACATCTCAAATCTTATCTGATTTTATCTCGGGGAAATATTTCTCTTGCAGAAAAAGAAAAATATATATATCAACTATTCCACAGTTTGCTTACATGTGGATTTAAAGAAAGAATAAATTTAACAGTAGCAATTACTATCCCATATTTTAATTAATGAGTTATTTATATAAAATTCTTATTCCACACTACATTTTTTTAAAAAATTCCTAAACGAAATCATTCTTAAAATACGTAAATTTCTGGTCTTTATTGTACACTTATCCAAAAACCTTATTCTTAGAATTTACTTTCTTTTGTTTTATAATGTTTTCGAAAGGTTCTGTCGATTCTCTAGTGTAAATACCTGTGAGTACGATATTTTACATATCTTTTTACATTTTCTTAACTAAAAGAATGAATGGGCCAGCGGCATTTTATAAAAGTATTATAATAGCTGCTATGAGATTTTGTATATTTAACATATTTATATTTCAAAGGAAAGAAAATATTAATTCCTGATAATATTTACATACTGGATACAATATATATTCAAATTTATTAATTAATGAGATATAAAACCTAGAATATAAGCAGTGGCATAAGAATGTAGTAAAGTTCGTAAATCGTTTCCTAAAGCCAAATAAAGGCTTTAGGGTAAAAAAAAATATGAAAATTTGATTGTTCGGCACTATTTAGAAATATGATAAAGGAATGTATTCAACAAATTCTGAATAAAAATAAATGATTAAAATTCAATTCAAACATTTCCCTCAAACGTATATAACAGTTTTGCTAAAGAAAAAGATGCACAATATGCAAATGGTTACGGTTTTAGTAACATATATAAACTGAAAAAAAATTGCTTCATCTAATATAATCACCTTTGAAAATGATTATCAATTGTAGGTAAAATGAAGATATTTTGTACCTAACTTTGTAATCTTAGTTTGCCTAGAGTGTTTACAAGAATGAACTTCATTTTCAAGCACTTGTTCCAATACATGCATAAAAGTTGTTATTCAATTCCTTTTGCCTTTTGGCTATTATCAACAATATATTCTTTTACCTACACGTGCGCAGGGAAAAAAAGTTGGAATTTTAATGGTTTTCCATTTTATTTTTTTATTATTATTATATTTTTTAACATTTTAATATTTTTAAAATATTTTAATATTTAGTTTTCCATATTAATTTTTATTACATTTTTCAAGATTTTTTTTAAATGAAGAATAAGTTGCATATAAAAAAGCGAATATTAATTTCCATGCACTTTAAAAGTTAAATTTTCAATTTTTCTCAAGAGTTTCCTTTCACCTAGTATTCGGTAAAACATATACATAAATATTTAAAAGGATAACATTGCATTATAATCGATATCCATTAATAAAATGACGCATTTATAAGAAGTAATGAAATGACTCCAGGCTAAATACATATGAAAAATATTTGATGAACATTTTTTTTCGGAGAGAACAGATTTGTCAGATTTTGCTGGAATTTATTTTTGAGAATTAATGAATGATTTTTCTCAAAAATGAAATGAAATTTTTCTCAAAAGCAGCATTATTATGCATTTATAAAATGCCGCTGGTCTATTCATTTTTTTAGTTAAGAAAATTTAAAAATGAATGTAAAGTATCGTATTCTCAAGACCATTTACAGATATTTACAGTCAAGAATCTATAGAACATTTCGAGAACATTAGGAAACAAAAAGAAGTAAATTATAAGATTAAGATTTTCGGATTAGTTTAATTCAGTTTAGTTATATTAACGTCCTGTTTTAAAGCAACACGAAGGCTACTTTGGGATGAACCCCTTCATTTTGAACCACGGTCAGATGACGAGGACGACACCTGAATTGGCACCCCCTTATCCACACCACACCAGTGGGAGGACACTTGGTCTGACAGATTTAACGTGTAACATACATACCCTCTCACACGACGGTTCTTCATTAGAATCGAGTCTCGAACCTGAAACCCTTCTGTTACAAGCCTAAACCTTGCCACCATGGCCTCCTTTTTATTCTAAATGAATGTTCGGGCTTCGGAAGACATCAAGTTCGAAACTTGATTTTATCAAAGAACCGCAGCATAAATGGCTTTAATGCACGTTAAATATATCCACACACCCTCTTACTTGATTGGAAGGGGAGCAAGGAGATGAAGGATGCTAGATCAAATAGCATCCTTGTCATCTACCTATGGTTCAAAACTGCCACTGCCAATCCGAATTAGCTTTAATTTTGTTTAAAAACGTTAGATTGTAACAACTAGGCGTCACCTCTAGCGGCATTAACTAAAATTCTGGCAGTCAACTTTCAGTCGTCAACAGTGTAGCATGTTATATTTTCCATTGCCCCTGCGTGCGCATTATAGTTTTGTGTAATTAATATTAAATCGTAACTAAGTGTTTGTGGCGTGCTTTTATCTAAAATATATAAGTTTTAAAGCTAGCTGGAATTTATAGTCAATCAGCCGCAAGATTAATACAATTGCATTAAGAATCTAGAGACCTGTATATTAAGTAGGAATTGTTGTATGGTGTCGAAACCCTATCTCTCATTTTGACATTCAGAATGCTGTTACAAAATTTGCATGGAAATCATTCCATAAAAGATTTAGCTGATACGGATTGATTGAATTTTCTTTTTCATTTCTCCATTAAATTGCAATGTTAGTCTCGTTGATATTGGCGATAGCTAGGATCGAACTCGCGATCTCATGGTTCGTAGACATATCACTTGACCACAAAACTAAAAGTGACCACTCAATCTTGTGGATGTTATCTGGCTTATAAAGTCTCCATTAACTATAATACTAAAAACGAAGCTGATAAATAATTAGCTAATAAAAGAATGAAACTGATAAATAATCAGCTAATAAAAAATGAAGCAGAAAAATAATCAGCTTATAAAAAAATAAAGTCGATAAATGATCAGCTAATAAAAAAATGAAGCTGATGTCTGTAATATCCATGTCATTTAATTCTCGTGTTCAATTAATTTAAAGTAATGAACAAATTTAATGAAAACCGGCAGTGTTCATGAAATGCTTAACAATGATGGAAGTGGCTTTATCACATTCATTACTACAAAGAAATCAGTAAGCAACAGTTTCTTCGGAGTAAATGCTTTTAACGTTAATAAAAGAATCTTAGTATCTGTAATCTCTACCAGTATTCATTTTCTTTCTTTTTAATTACTCCCATTCATTCTTTAAACCTCGGCCGATAGCTCAATTTCAAGTAATCCCATTTTAGTGATCCCTTTAATGAATTGCGGTTAGTTCTATGAAACAAGAGAGTTGCTTCAGTTCTATTTTTCTTTATTAATTAAATTGTTGACTGCAATACAAAACTTGATTAGGGAAAGTAGATAGTCACGCGCAGGGAATGAGGGGAAAAGGAAAACAATTTTGGATGCGGATTTTGCATTGAGATTGAAGATGGATTTTTGATATCATTGTACATCTCCTATATGGCATTTAATTTTTTTGAGAAACCAATTATTCATTTCAATTCATTGGCTATTAAATAGAAAATAAATAAATAAAATATGTAAGTACTTATTTTGCTAGGATTGGTATAAGTTACAAAAAGTTGAAACCTTGTGCAAGGAGTCATGGGTAGAGGAATAATTGTTGGATGTGGAGGGAAAAGAATGAGGTCAATCCAATTGCTTTTGATTTCATTGAGTAATTTCGATATTTTTAAACATTTTTTCTAGTACTAATGTTCCATACTGTTTATTACCTTTATATCTTGTACACTAAATTTCCAACTATATTATTAGCTTTCTGTTTGAATCTTATATCATTTTTTTTTCCTTTACAGCCAACCACTTTTCAATTTTTTAAAATATAAATAAGTGCTGACTTTCAAATAAAGACTTATACTTATTTACAGACTTTAATTTCATTAAATAATATCGCTAATATTAATTTTTCCTAGTATTAATTTTTTACACTTGTGGGAAGTGAGATGTGGACTCAGGATAGAACCTGGGACCTTTGGATTAGAAGGCGGATAACATAACCACAGGACAAAAGCATGCTTATATCCCGTAGATGTTATCTGTCTTATTAAGATATCACCGCAGACTCACCTACCAGTGAGTTAGACGAACGATATGCATTGTTGTTGAGTGGTGATGAATTGGTTTGTTGAGTGAGTGGTTGCTGTGTATCTAATGCGCCGTACCCATGTTTTTTTTTTGCGAGCGGAGCTTTTTAGTTACTGCAAGCGTTGTGGCGAGCGTGCGTAGATTGTTGCGTCAAGTGAGTCTGACGACTTTGGTTGCGGGTAGATGGCGCCCCACATCAGTTGCTTGAAGATTGAAGGTTCATCACGTCCGAGGTCACTGTTGTGGGAAGTGAAGTGTGCTCTCAGAATAGTACCTGGAACCTTTCGGTTTGTAAGCCAGTAACATACCACTGGACAAAAGCATGCTCATCTCCCGTAGATGTTATCTGTCTTATTAAGATATCACCACACACCTTCATATATATTGTACACTATATATATTATATATCTTATCTTATATATCTTATATATATTTATCTTTATATATACTGTGCTAAAATTCCGACTATATTATGAGCATTTTTTTTCAACCGCTTTTCAATTTTTTTAATTCAAATAAGTGCTGACTTTCAAATGCAGGCTTATATTATAATTTAAACAGATTTTTAATGGATACACACATTTTTATAAGAAATTTAACCTCTTTATTATTTATTTTCTCCTAAATGTACTTGTATGCTCATAATTGCCGAGTTTGTAACTACAAAAGCTATAGGAAAGTCTAGACACTCTACACCATTTAGCATTATGACTTTCATTCCTTTTTATATATAAATGATCTTCTTTAAGGTAACCGACTACGTTCGAAGGAAAAATTTTGAGAAATAAGATTTTTTTTTAAAACTATTTTTGGTTTTTAGATGTATTATGAATTATAAACACCATAAATGCAAAAATATTATTCGAGAATATAATATTTTTTGAGAAATAAGAAAATTTGTGGTAAATTTTAGTGAAATTTAACCAAAATGGTTAAAAATCTATACAAAATCGTAATGCAACAATCCTATTTGTCTTTGTACACAAGTTACAGAATATAATGATGAATGAAATGAACCAAAATCTAAGAAACATTTCGAGATGGAAAGAAGTGACGGGTACAAATATACGTATATCTGCATTTTTTCCATAAATTCGCAACTTAATTTAAAAAAAAGTATTTCACTAACATTAAAACTTTTGGTTCCTTTTATTGTCCATATTATTTAAAACACACGCAGAAATTTTTATGTGAATACTTCTTTAGTTTTTGAGATATCATGTTAATGGTGGATAATGTTTATGAAAATTAAAATTGAAGTTAAAGTCAAATTTTAGCAGGAAAATAAATTTTACTTAAATTTCCTCTAGATAATAGGTTAGACCTTCCTTTTCTAAGAAAAAACAAACTGTTTTGGAAAGAGAAAAGTATGAATCACAAGAAATAACACTTTTTTAAAAACATTGCCAATGTGGTCGAAAACCAGTGTTTTCAATGTAGGCGTTTACCTTAACAAGCATGATCACGAACACTGTACAATACATCTTCTAAATAAGCAATTAATAATGTACATCATTTTGAGTGAATGTGAATGTCATACTATTTTTAAAATATTCTACGCATTCAAACCACGTCTGCCATTAAGAATGAAATGTCGTGAAATGTTTATTTTATATTACATAAAAGTCAATTTCGAGGAGGTATTTTCCCGTTTTAAGTACCATTTTCAGAAGACATTTTTTTGAAAAAAGAATCCTTCTTTCGGTTATTTTATGAACAGCTGTTCAAACGTCACGTGTTACGGCTATTACTGGAGTAAGTTCATTCCCGGCGTAGGTTAAGTGTCGAAATTTCGCTCGTAGAAAGACGGCGTTAATGCGTATTTAAAGGTCTTAAAATGAAAAGCTGATGAAAGAATGAAAATAGGATATTACATACAAGTCAATATCTAATACTATAATACGAGGAATGGTTGCCAAGTCGAAAATCGCCCCAGAAATAATAAACTCCGGTAAACTTGGGGATCTGGGGTTTTTGGCCACGAGGAATCGATTGGCGCCGGTTTTGAAGCACTACGGTAGAGCAGTTCGGAGTTACAGATAGGATATTTTCAAACTTTATTAGTTCGCCATAATGGCTACTTAAATTTTCAAGCGGTAACGTGCTGCTATCTATAGCCAATATGGCGAACTAATAAAGTTTTATATTTATGCTGTTATAGGTTTATAATATGTTTCTTATGTATGTATATATGTTTGGTTTTTCTAAATAAATTTGTCAAAAATGTTGAATTTCAACACACTTCAATCTTTACCTTTGTATAGAATAGTTCCCTTTCCAAACTCTAACTTTGTTTAGAATAGTTTACAATGGTGCACTTTAACCGGTTATCTTTTCACCAATGGTTTCACAAATTTTCTTATGGCATGTATTGTTTTGATAAATCACAATTGAAAATTTAAATCTTCGAGTTAGCTTCGATACCTGTTTTCTCCGAGCGGAGCTCGGTCACCCGCTGGTTGAATAGAAAACGTAAGTCAGAATTTTGTGTGTCTCTTTATTTTGCTAACATGAATATCTGAATTGAATTTTTTGTAGATTAATTTTTTTTATCAAAATTCAATTTTGAAAATCTAATCCTTACCCTCGTATCATATATAAAAATTTATTTGTCTTGCCTTCGTTTGGTTTGGTGCAGCAGAAATTGTTGCATTGTGTTCTTAATAATTTATATAAGATGCTATTGTGACTACAGAGTTGGATGGAATACTGCCAATGTGGAGGTTGAATTCCGGCAGGGATCAAACCTGCGATGTTTGGGTTTGAAGTCGCATAACTTAACCATTCAACGAAGTGATCACTAATATCTAGTAGCCTTTAGTGGCTAAGATGTCACCACAATACCCCCCTACCAGTGAGTCTGTGGATAAACGAACAATTTTATAACACCAAGCATTATGGCGAGCTAAGAGAGTTGTTGCGTCAAGTAGGTTTGACGATTTTGCGTTGTTGATGGAGAGAGTTTCTGTTGCGTTAAGTGAACCTGGCGACTTTGCTTCGTTTGCTCTTTGTTTGCGACTTTGCTTTGTAGATGACGCTAAGACAGCTGTTTGAAGGTTCATTGTCCGAGGTCACCAATGCGGCGATAGGCTGGCTAGAATAGTGCAAATATGGAGGTTGAATGCCTCCAAGGATCGAACTCGCGAACTGACGATTTGCAGCCGGGTAACATATCCCCTATACAAAAGTGGTCACTGATGTTTAGTGGCAGTTACTGCCTTAATAAGATGGCACCACATTATTTACAATTAAAAGTCAATGGATATATTTACATTTATCTGTCGATCTTCTACATATCCAATTTTTTAAAGTAGGTTGCTCTATATAAGGCTGGCAATCTGAAGTTACAGTAGTGTGTATGCTCCATCCAGTAGACCTGAAATGAGAGGTATTGAATTGTTACGGATAGGCTTCCTGGACAGAAGAGTCGCCGGGAGAATACCGAAGCAGCGAAAGAGTGCTGAATATATGTGCTTGTCATATTCTGTCGAATTCTGTGTCGTGTGTCATATCCCATTGTGTCGTCGTTGGAAAAGGAGAAGTCCTGAACTGAGGAGTAGTCCTGTTGTGTGAAGTAGAGAGTCGGCAGCGAAGGCACGAAAAGACAGAGAAGTAGTTTCAGCCTGCTACGGAGAGAACTACGTGAGTGTAGACAGAATCTCTTTAAAATTCCCTCTCCTACCTAATCCTATCCGGCCGCTTTGTAAGCTGTGGACATTGTCACTACGGAATTTCTGCCTGTGGATTACTGTCTTCTGTAGAGTGCTGGAGTGTAATGTCCAGCGTGTTCGTCGCGGCTGTAAATAGATGTATTTTGTAAATATTTGTCATCTTTGTGCTGTCCTGTCTTCGTCCTGTAAATAAATGTTGTCTGTGATGTGTCGTCTACTGAAGGACTGATCATTTTGTGTATTCATCTCTTCTCACAGCATACACACACACACTATACAGGTAAACAAATCCTACGAATTAGGAGGAGCAAAATTCGTAACATTATATAGAGAAGTGCAATTAATATATTTTTAACTTTATTATTCAAATGCTTTATGATAGACAATACTTTTTGTTCCATTTTCAATAATTGCAAATAAATTTCTAAACTGGCGTATTCATGAGTATCTAATATGTATCTAGTCATGCGAAAGAAATTAATTTTTTAAGTTCAATCCGCACATTTGAAGGGATTGATCTTGTGGTTTATTGATGATCATTGAGAATGCACATCCAATGGGAAACTGCAGGTGTTTGAAATTTAAAACATTTCTAATTTTTCCATTGTATATAACTTGATCGAAATTAATAATACATTTATGTTCTATTATCGAATCTATTCTCTATTTTTATTTAATTCTAGCTGGTACCCGGCGCGTTGTTGCAGCAGAAGATATAATTTTGGAATTATCGCTTTTAATTTTAAATAACTGTCTTGTTTAGTTAGAAAAAATAATGATAATATAATTTGAAAATTTTCTAAAACATATACACTGAAGTGACAAAAGTCATGGGATAGCAATATGCAAACATACAGATGGCAGTAGTGTCGCAGTGAAAAAGTTTAAATGTGCAGTTCGTTTTCCAGAGCTTTCATTTGAGTTCAAGTTATTCATGTGAACAGGTTTTTCGTGATTTATGGCGGCACGACGAGAATTAACAGACTTTGAACGTGGAATGTTAGTTGGAGCTAGACGTATGGGTCATTCCATTGCGGATATCGTTAATGAATTCAACATTCCGAGATTCACAGTATCAAGAGTGTGCCGAGAGTATGAAATTTCAGGCATCACATCCCATCATGGATAGCGCAGTGGGCGACCACCTGCACTTAACGACCGAGACCACCGACGTCTGTGTAGAATGGTCAATGTTAATAGACACGCAACACTTCGTCAAATAAATGCAGGGATCAATGTGCGACGTAGGAGGGACGTGTCCGATAGGACTGTGCGACGAAATTTGTCTTCCTTGGGCTATGACATCAGAAGACCGACTCGAGTGCCTTTACTGACAGCACGACATAGCCAGCAGCGATTCTCCTAGGCTCGTGAGCATATCGTCTGGTCCCTAGACCAGTGGAAAACCGTGGCGTGGTCAGATGAGTCACGATTTCAGTTGTTACGAGCTGATGGTAGAGTTCGAGTGTGGCGCAGACCCCACGAAGCCATGGACCCAAACTGTCAGCCAGGCACTGTTCAAGCTGGTGGTGGCTGCATAATGGTGTGGGCTGTTTTTACCTGCTTGCAGATCACTTGCAGCCATTCATGGACTTCACGTACCCACACAACGATGGGATTTTTATGGATGACAATGCGCCATGTCACTGGGCCAGAACTGTTCGCGATTGGTTTGAAGAACATTCCGGACAATTCCAGCGCATGATCTGGCCACCTAGATCGCCCGATATGAATCCCATCGAGCATTTATGGGACATCATCGAAAGGTCTGTTCGTGCTCAAACTCCTGCACCATCCACACTTTCACAATTATGGACGTCTATACAGACAGCAGGGCTCAATATTCCTGCAGAGGACTTCCAACGACTTGTGGACTCCATGACACGTCGAGTTGTTGCACTTCGCTGGGCAAAAGGAGGATCGACACGATATTAACTGTCATCCCATGACTTTTGTCACTTCAGTGGACATATATATATATATATCAAGAAAAATATCGACAACATATATTTGAAAATTTTTACATTAATACCTTCATTAGGACAATTAATTTAAATGTAAATGAAATGTTGTTTCGTAGACCGCACATCCCCAGTTAAGTCCTGAAGTTTCACCTCCCCAATTAAGGCCTGAATAAGATGGAGCTATCCAATGTTGGTTACTAGTTCATAGTTACGTATTTTAAAAAACTGCGCGTGCAGTAAGCATTATTTTTTTTTTTTTGTTTTTTCTAGATGCTAGAATTAAAATGAGGTGCTGCTAAATATTCCTATTGTTTATCACATATAACAGAAAAAAAATTATATATTATATCCCATGCCCAATTTTTAATACATTTCAGAGAATCCATAAAAAGAATATGAAGAATAAAAGTAATGGCATACTTAAATAAAAGTAATAGCAAAATTAAGAAATTGAAATTATCTCCAAGCAAATAGATTAATATTATTTTTCCCCTATTCAGGTTACTTTTATTTCAATTTCAACATGCACTACTATGAAACTTTTTTTCAAAATTCTTCAACTTTTAAAAATTACTGTGATGGTACAATGTCTCGTTAAATATTTAGAGACTATTTCTGATAAAAATTCACCAAAATATATTCATTGATCTAAGCCTTCAAATATTCTTTATACGGAAAATTTCAATTTCTAAATGTCTTTAATGCTTTAAGAGGAATAAAAGTATACATTTCCTAATAAAACAAATAAAAAGGGCAGCTGTAGCCTTGTCTATAGAGCATCAATCTCGCAGCCGAAAGGTAGCGAGTTCTGTCCTCGTCTCGTCCAAAAAACAGCCGTTTTGCCTAATGGCAATTGGGACACGCTCAATAGATCGTAACTGCAAAGTCCTCCAAATTCCCATAACAAATTATACCTCTGGGGGTACTGAATCAGGGACGAGTTGGTCTCTCATTTGGATCCATATTCTGACTTGCAGATGGATGAATGAGTTCTAACACCCCCTAAAAAGGGTTGTGTCGTGTGTGTTCACCTGAACGGTGCTCGTTAGCAATGAAAGGCGCGCACTTCTGCCTTCATTCGATCGAGCTACGGTCATTCGAGCTTGGTATGAAGAAGTGGCATTAGACCCATCACCACCACCCACAAATAAAAACGGATAATTTTCTTTTTCACTTTTCTTTACATTTGTAAGTCTAATGTCACATTAGGGATAAATATAGAACGGAGCTATCCAACGAGAAAGGCATCTAATTACGTGTGAATAAAGAATGTATGAAAAAATCCAACTTCTTAATTAGTTATTAATGAGAAGTAATTCGAAATTTTCGTGCAGGAAAATAGACACATACTTGTTTAAAATCAATGCTTAAAGAATGCTATTCTGAATTATTTTGAGGTGATAAATAGGAAACCAGAATTTTCAAAAAATGGATCTTTCGACGACGCAACATTTTTCACAATTATGAAAGCTTAATGGCTTAACAATTTGTTCTGACGAAAATTACCTATTTTTACAAAGTATCCAACGTATTCCATCTTTTGTAGTTTTTGAACTCATCGCCTAGACCGCAGACATCAGGACACTGTCACAAGTTTAAAAAGCGCGTAAACAGGTAATTAGTGTTATTTAATAGCTCAAGAAGGGTGCTTAGTTGGTTATATAATCTATGAGAATGGGGACATTCTTGTTAATTTTAAAAGAAATTCGAAAAAGGCAATCTTATTTGAAAATTGAAGAGAAGTCTGTTTTCTTCCAATAGATTTACAAAATACGTTTAATAAAGCTATAAAAACACATTAAAATAACATTTATAAACTTCAATAAATTGCAAGTTTATATCAAAGGTTTGGGTCCAATAAAAGTCCAAATATCATTTTATCAGCAAAACATGTTGAAAAATATTTCAAATAAGATTTTCTGCTTTACCTTATCCTCCAGGACCACCACTATAATCGAGTAATCACTTCACTTTCACACAAATGATCTATAATCTTGGAGACGAAACATTTATTATCACGTCACGCACTCAACACAAATACAAAATACAAGTTATAATCGAAAGCTTCTCAAAATTAAGTTTCAATTTCACTCGAAGATCATCTATTGATGCTTTCACTGGCAGGTCTCGATATCAGCTGAAGTAAGGTGGCACTGCTGTCGGATTTCAAAGTTCCAAGTTGGGAGGAGTTTGTGACAAATGCAGTCTATTTCCCTGAAATAGTGGTAATAAAATACTGATACTCTCAATTAGACAGATTGTTTTTCAAAATAAAAACAACGCTGTTCAAAGGAAAATTATAAATTGAGCAATATAGCCAGTTTCTAAGTATTTGATGCTCTTAACTAATTATATTAGTCTTCTCATACTATCTAGCCTTTTATTTACTGACGGTACTCGAAAGTGCTATTTTAAGGTATCCGACTACATGAAACACAACGGTAATCGAACACATTTACCAATTTATTTCATTGTTATTATTTCTATTCATCAGAATTTTCTCTTCTCAAAACAGTTGATGTTTTCTATGAAAAGGAGGAACTGACCTATCATCTAGAAGAATTTTAAGCAAACGATATTTTTCAGCTGAAATTCGTCTTTAAATTCCATTTTCTCAAAACTAATTTTCACAAAAATTCTCCACGTTAACATGATATGTCAAAAACTAATAGGTTTATTATTTAAACTAATAGGTTTATTTTATTTTTTATATATTATTATTTTATAAAAATTTCAGCGCGTGTTTTAAATAATGCTGGTAAGGAAATGAACCAACAATTTTATTCTTGGTGAAATACTTTATCATTTATAGGTGTTTTTAGAAAACTTAAGTTGTGAATTTATGGAAAAAAAATGCATGCACACGTTTATTTTTACCCATAACTGGTTTGCATCTCAAGATTTTTCTTAGAATTTGGTTCATTTCATTCACCATTATATTTCATAACTTGCATTCAAAGAAAAATAGGATTGCTGCATCATAATTTTGTATAGAATGTTAACCGTTTTGGTTGAATTTCATCGATATTTAATACACATTTCCCTATTTCACAAAATATTTTATATTTTCAAATAATATTTTTGTGTTTAGAATATTTTATATCACTATTGACGATTCCTCTAAAAACCATAATTTTAAATAGTTATTAAAAAGTCGAATTTTTCAAAAATTTTCCTTCGAAAGTAGTCGGATACCTTAATCTAGCTTATATCTTTAATGTATGACTATTTTTCCTGATTGTATTCTAAAGAACGCGGAGAATGTAACGCAAACAACATGAAGTTAATATAGGTTAAAAGTAGAAATTAAAAATATTTAATTAATAATTAAATTAATTAAGATATTTCTGTTAATTGCATTTTTTTCTTATATTCCCTGGGATTATTCTGCATAGGAAACTAAACTACAAGAGTAAAAATGAAAAATTAATAGCAACATAATTCGGTAAATTAAGGACTAATGGATCTGTTACCTAAGAGAAAGCCTTTTAAAGACATTGGCGTACAATAGTTACAAAATTTTAACTTTTGGCTTTTGATTTAGCGTTTTTACTGAATCTACCATATCATCTTTGGCGAGATTTTTGACTTATTATTTTCTGCATGCCAATAACATTAACCAAAATTCAAAAAAAAAAATGTAACAAATTTTTTCCCAATCTTTTGAAACCAAAATTTCACTCAAAACTACATTTTAAACACAAAATCACATACGAAATTCCATATACTTTTTATTTTGTTTCTGAGTTACCGTATTTACATACTTCTAAAAATACAGACCGACATATGCTAAACTTCCATTTGGATGTGGCTCAAAAATTTGTAGGTTTCCACACTGTAGATATGAACTTTGTCTTTTCAATTCTTTGTATTTTGTAGTTATCGTGTTAAGGTATATTCAAATAGCCGGACAAACACAAACAAAGCTGCGTTGAATGGAATTTTCTCAAAATTCGATATTCTAGAATTCAGATGTGAAGATAGTGCAGGATATTTCCTCCTGTTAATTTAAGGTATCCGACTACGTTAAAGCACTGGTTATCGACCACATTGGAGATGCTTGTTTCTTGTCATTTCGAACTTTCTTCTTTTCAAAACAGTTTATCTTTTTCCAGGAAAAGAAAGGTCTGACCTACCATCCAGGGTCACATATTTTCCAGCAAAAATTTGTCTTTTGTTTCAATTTTCTCAAAACCAATTATCATAAAAATTCACCACCGTTAACATGATATCTCAAAAACTAATCGAAGTATTTACACAAAATTTTCAGCATGGTTTTTAAATAATAGGATGAATGAAATGAACCAAACTGTTTTATTGCTGGTGAAATGCTTTTTCATTTATAGGTGTTTTTAGAAAAATTAAGGTGCGAATTTAGGGAAAAAATGTATGTATACGTTTATTTTTATCCATAATTGCTTTGCATATCAACATTTTTCTTAGATTTTGATTCGTCTCATTCATTCTTATATTCTATAACATGCATACTAATAAAAATAAAGTTGCTTTATTTCAATTTAGTGTAGAATGTTAACCCTTTTGGTTAAATTTGATTAAATTTTACTACCAATTTTCCTATTTCCAAATAATTTTTTGTATTTATAGAGTTTATAAGTGGTTATACACATCCAAAAATCACAAATAGTTTTTAAAAATCTAATTTTTTAAACGTAGTCGGATACCTTAAAATTAGTGCATGAAATTTCATCCTTTTAATTTAAAGACAGTGCACGAAATTTCATC
>JAPMOQ010007955.1:0-21254 GCA_026543055.1 Argiope trifasciata | reverse complement strand
CAGTTTACAAAAGAATGAGAATGAGCAAATTGTGTTTTTCCTTCATATTCTTGCATATCATCTATTACTGCTTGCTCAACGGAAATTAATTTCGGCCAGTACGGTATTTATGTCCAAATTTAATACGACTACAAAGGGTTAAATTGACAAGTAATGTTTCCTTCTTCAAAACTAATCTCTTTATTCAATTTTAAATGAAAGTTTTTGAGAGATTTTTAATAGTTCGAATCTGACTGAACATCGGGAATAACTCATTTTTATTCCAGTGATGACTGGATTCATTGAAATATGATATTCTCTTGAGCTGGATAATTTTAATTTCGAAATGTAATTTTTGTATGCTTTCCAGGATTTTATTTTTAAGAAGTTATTACATCTCAAGTGAAAATAGCATTTGAAACAATAAAGCAGCAGCACTTGTCTTTATTATAATTCTATCTTCATTAAATGAATGCATTAATTTCTTAATGTTTTCAAAATTTTATAATTTTACATAAATAATAATTTAGATTACTATCTTCAAAACTTTAAATTACTCTGAATTAAATATATTTAAAAATATAAATTTTTATTTAAAGGTTTTACAGTTTACTATTATCTTTGTTATATGGGTATTTTTACAAATATTCATTATGAATATTTTTGTTTCAAAACTTTATTTGTAAGTTAATGGAAATATTACAAATAATGCATGGATTTTAGAGGAACACTGTTTAAATTTAGTGAAAAAAATTGTTATTCTTATATGCTCTAATAAACAATTTGGCATTATCTCAATTTGTTTTAATTTATATTTAAAAAATTTAAGCAACCGAATTCGTACTTTTTTCTGTATACAAGATAATACGTAATTTTATAATATGCATTATATTAGACGTGTATAAATATTTGGAGGCCATATCCGAGATAAGAAAAAAATTGTAGCATTTTCAAAACATTAAGAGGGAAATTTTAAAATCCAGGAAAAGCCGTTTCAAATTTGTGTACGGCAATTTGATTCCTATCTGAACTTCTGAAACATTAAATGTGCATTTCCACATTTAGTACAAGAGGGGAATTAAAATCGTAAAATAAGTTGATAAAAATCATCATTTTCGTAACTTTTTTTCTTGAATCGCGCACCCCTAAATCTTGAACAGACGACTTAAGATTAATTCAGAAAAATGTTAGCAGTGGGCGAATTTTATACTCTAGCTATTATAGGCGAAATATAAAACACTAAACAATTACTCAAAAAAAAAATAGAGAGATCCTATGGATAACCCTTAATAATTTATACAGCCGTTAAATATGCAGAAAACCAATCAATTTACACAATATTTTATTAAAGAAATAAAAAAGCACATCTATAATAAGGAATAAAACAACTATTTTGAAATTCGACACTTGAAAATTCAAAAACGTTCTCATTTAAAGCTATGTAAAACAAGTTCTTAAAGAATTCAATGCAATCTTACACGAAATCAAGTTTTTTGGAGTTTTAAACTGCCAAAACATTTTTATAATTGTTAATTATTTTTATATAATTCATTTTTATATGTTTGTCTTAATTCCATAATTTAAAAAAATTAAAACTTGTTTATAAATTCTTTAATAGTATTCTGCACTTGTCAGAGAATCAATTTTAGTTTTACTTTGCAAGGGAACTATGGGAAGTTTAAATTCAAGGAAATTACTAAGAAATATATCCATGACTCTTTTTCCCCATTTAACTTGTCCAACGAGAGCTAAATTTGTTATCGTTCCATTTGGATAAAGTACTTCAAAACCTTTAGTAGCATTTCTATACATTGTTCGGAGCTGACAAAATGCAGTATTTCAAAGCAAATAAAATTATGCATTACACTGGCTTATAGAAATGTAACCACATGTCTATGTAAATCTAATCAGAAGCACGTATTCTGAAAACTTAGAATCGATTCCTGAAATGTTTTCATGGTTCAAGAAGACAAAAATATTCAACTTCCTTCACATTTGGTTTTGTACCATTGAGCAAACGCATGCTTACATTTAGAAACAATCAGATACAGTTAAAATTTCAGTCTTAACTTTCTATTTTAAGAGAATTTAAGATCGAGATATATTTACCAGATATCTTCACAGATGGGAAAAAAGTTCCACTTGGCACTTTTCAAAATGTTTAATTAAAAATATTTAGAATCGAATTTGATTCAGCGTAGCGCATAATCATTTAAATAAAAAAAGATATTAACATACAAAAATTATTCTACATCATTGCTAAAAGCACTCTAGAGTGAAAATGCTGGCTCTACTTTTTTTCCTTTTTATTTTTTCAAACAGTTGAAAATGATATGCGGCGATACTGACAAATATAAGAAAAGTTTGGCATTTTTTACCCTATTTTTCATCATAAATTTTTAAGAATTGGTAATAAAAAGTGAAAAATATCGTAAATCACTAAATTTTAAAATTGCTAGAGTAGATTCATCTTTTAGAAAAAATACTCAAAAGCACAAGTTTATTGATTTAATTAAAATGGTAAAAATTTACATTAAAAGTATGGAAATTATTATTCATTGAATGATGTAAAGTATTTGAAACTACTGGAAACGCTAAGCTTTCCTTTCCCTGAAAATGCAATATTTGATTCGTTAAGGCCAAATCATTATATTATTCTATGAAGAAATGCATTCACATATTTCAGCAATGACTACAGTAAAAATTCTTTTAAATGGCTGAATAATCTTCAGTTTCTAAGATTAAATGCATAGGAACAGAGAACCTATTTTTGAGCTCAAGATGTCATGCAAAATAGTCAACAGCTAATGGAATGAAAAAGTGTTTAACATTTAGCTATATCTCATTAAAACCGATGAGAAACTTTCGACGATTAGCATTTAGAATAATAACCATCTAAATAGAACATTAAAAAATTTTAAAAGGTTGCTTTTCCTTGAAGTATATCATTACTGGAGTACAAAATTGTTAGAAATCCAAGGTGTTGAGCAAATATATTGGAAGCTAGATGGAAATAAATATTACAGTTTAAAAACAAACCGTTTGAAAAATGATGCATGATTAAACTAGTAGAGTTCTTAGAGCAAGTTGTTTAACTTAATCACATTCGGTGGACAATTCTGAAATCTCCCAACTGCGAATACAAATTGCTTAAACATTGACTATCAATATCATGGAACAGAAATTAAATCATGCAGCGGACTATATTTAGACTCCACGAAATATTTCGATAAGCCTATGTTATATATTTTTAAAAATAAGCCATGATGCGAAACTACTGAAAATTTACGCATGAAAAAACTTCCCCTCTGCTTTCTCGAATTATTCATACTAATATTATAAATGTGAAATCTTGGATGGATGTTTGTTTGTCAGTCACGCCAGAACGGAATTGGATGAAATTCATCATACAGATTGTAGTCTGGAAAAGAACATACTATTTATTCCGGTTAACTGAGTGGTTAATTTTTAATTAAAAATTTTCGTGCCTAAAAGCTAAGGCCAAATCCCGTCAAAGATGAATAAGGCTCCAGTTTCTTTTTATTCCTAATAATAATCAGGTTAGGCTTAGGATGATTTCGACCTACTTCAAATGACTCTGCTTATTTTCCTCGATTTTGATGCATTTAAAATCGAATGTTAATTAATCAATCTTTCGGATTCATTCTGAAGTACTTCTAAATTAAAATAAAATCGAATAAAGGAAATTTAAAAAAATTCTAATTGCATTTCGTTACCCCAACTGGCGTAGGAAAATCAGACATCTGCGTTACGCTGTCTGGCGTTGAAAGTTCACGAATGATTTTTTCACGAATGAAAAGCTCACGAATGAAACTGCGTTTTCATTTAAGTGAAAAGTTTAAAAATTATGTGTATTATACTGTTGTAGCTATCTCAATCTCGATAGATAAAATAAACTTAGCTTCATTTTAAAGAAACACGGATTTGATTTCCTGTTTTGTTTTACTCAGGGTATACAATGTAAATAAATTGTTATTAGATTAGTTGTGTGTTTTTGTAATTAAATTGTATTTATGCTATGTATTTTTGGTATATGCTTATACTTTTAAATTTATCGTTGTTAGGTTAAGTTTAATTTTTTTATTTATCATTATTTGATAGTTTTTCGAAATGCACATAAGACGCAAATCTAATCTTTCGAAGAGAAATAATAAAGTTCTGGCTATTAAAGTAACTAACCATTTGCAATTTTAGTGAGCATTTGCGGACTATCAAATCCCCTCCAGCTGTGGGTTAAATACAAGGGAGCTTCATCAGAAAATATGGCACTCACAATGACCTAATCATTATCAGACCAAAAACAGCTGCCGGGTAATCCTTTTGTACCAGTGCAAGTTAATAGTATGGGAATAGAGATTATATAGGTGTTAAACCACAGCCTGTAAGACATCCGAGGCAACCAGGCATCAATGAGAGGTGGTGTCAATTTGCTCGCAGTCAATTTTAGACAGCCATTGTCGGTTGTGATCAGACCCTCAGTTTTCATACATACATCAAAATTACTCCGCGAACGATGTCACGGGTTATAGCTAATTTATTATAAATTGTTTCAAATATTCCAATTTAGCTAAGCATTTGAAAAAATTAACTGTTTTATCACATCATTCATGTAAATTGAAGAATGAATACATTATATAAATAGATAATAAATAAAAGCGTGACTGTTTTTTTCTTATTATAACTTTCACCGTACGAATCTTTCAATTTTATTTTTTCTTTGTATTAGTAACGAGATTTTTCAAAAAGCATGTTGATAATACAGTATCAGGATATATATTTTTTCTATAAATGTTTTTGAGTGCTTTCATATCAAACGAATTTAAATACCAATACAAAATCATCGTTGATAATTAAAGTAAAATCTCAGGTTATCTTTTAATAAGCGGATAATAAAGTGCTGATTACCTTTACAACTAATGACCTTTCTTCTTGTAAGTCTGTTCTCCACAGTACCGTTAGAACGCTCGGTATTTCATTATTAACACTTATTTTCTATACATTTGGGATCGATATCATAGAGCCGTTAAATTTTGCATATTGATTATCTTTCCAAAGCAACCTAGCAACATTTAAAACGAAGTCCTAATAGAAATAAAGTAAAATGTGAAACATATCAGAACAAAAATGCATGTTTCATAAAATCTTTCAACTTGCCTTATGCGAACAATTTTCCCTTTTCTCTTTAAAAAGAAAATTCTGATTCTCTTCCTTCATGTTGCAAATGTGAAAAAAGGAACTTTAAATATTAACGTTATCTTCAAATCATTCTTAACAATGCTGGAAGCTTAAATAAGTGAAATTTTCTAATTCAGAACTTGAAATAAATATCGCTTAACCTGTTCTCAATGGGCTTGTCAAAAATGTAACATCTACGAATCTCTCCGCATAGCAGGGCGTGCCATCGATGTATTTCTGAAAATCGAATATATAGAACCTTCATGCATATATCCATTTCAAACTGAAACAATTTTTAATCGCCATTAGAAAGCTTATTGAGTCCATTACTTTTGAAATGTTTTTGTATCCTGACCATCAACTTACATTCAATTCGATTTTAGTATTTTACTCATCATCTGTTGCAGGGGAGGGGAGAAAAAGTAATGTAAATAGAACTTGGCTGACCAACTTGGCACTTGACAGAAACATGGGCGTTTCCTATTACCCTTTGAATTTATTATTACAAATCAATGGGGGTATTTCCGGTTTTACCGTCAGCTCTGCTGTATTTAGCGCAGCAGTAGGATACAATCGTGCACTTTTTTTTACTTGGTTTCGTTTTATTATCGGAAGAAAAAGTGATTTGTTAGAGGAAGAACGAGCTCGTATTATGAATGAACTAATAATCTAAGAGGGCAGCAAAAAATGATGACGTTGAGACTTAAATGTTCGTGATTTTTGTTTTTCCCAAACAGAATTCGCAACACAAAATCCCCGTCTTGTGGAATAAATCCTTTTACATACACTCTATTTCGATCGTACGTCTGGGATAGAGGTCTCCCATCAAGAAAGAATTAAATCTGAATTTCCCTATTCGTAAACAAAGTTTTTCAATAATTTTTTAAAAAATTACAGCCTATAAAACAGCGAGATAATTTTTTTCATTTACTCGTATATCATTTGAACTATGTTAGCCAAAGACAAAATTTTCTCTTGAAAGAAATGAGTACAATCTTTCTATATATTAATTTGAAAACGTAGTATACCAGTAACGAATTATTTTGCGCAGGAGCTGAAGAAGGGCAAATATAATTAAAATGATCGCAATCAAAAATTGAGCTAAAAAACAATGAATACCAATTTTTAAAAGATTTTTGCACACCTGAAATAGATTAAATGTGGTGATAAATGGAAAAATATATAAAAAGGTTTCTTGACGAATCAAATTTTATTAAATTCATTTTTATAAAAACTAATGAAATTTATAAACGAATTAAATGCGCCATCAGCAACTAAGGCAAAACAATTAAATGAAACTAAGTCGTCAAATGTACCCAAAGGGGTTTTTCTTTCAAATAATTTATAATCCGTTTGAATTATTGTACTTAAGAAAACAAGTTAACAAAACTTTTAGAACAATTTCTTCAGTTTCACGGAGTTTCAACATGCGCTTTCTACATTTTCTGAAATAAAATTTCTTTAGCAGTACATCACTCGCTACCGTCATATATTGAAAATCCATTATTAAAGTGAAGAATTATAGAATCTGAAAAGCAAAATCTCTCTGTTTGAAAAAATTAAGACTCGCTTTTCCATCACTAAAACAAGCAGTTTATATGAACTACTATCATAATCAGAATGTATATTTCATATTTTTTTTTCTTAATCCTCCAAAATCCTAAAACGCTGAATGAAGAACAAAAAACGTTTTTCAAATTTCAAAACATTTCCAGTATTTATAAGAAAATTCCTGATATATGGTTCAAATTTTAGCTTCAGATAGCCAGAAGTTGCTCGTGAAAAGTATTTACTAATGTTTAACAAAGTCAAGTGAGTGTTTATTCCACTCAAGTAAATTGCAATTCTAACAACAAAAATTCTTTTTTACCTGTTTGAATTCGCCTAGTGTTTAAAATGTATTTTCTATGTAAAAATGTTATTGGATATTATGTTTAAGCCTACAGTGATATATTATTCAAAGTTACAAAACATTATTTAGTGTCAGTGTAGATGTCATTATTGTCCTAGATGTATAAAAATTTCAATGACAATGAGTTCAATATTTCAGTAACTTTACATAGTTTACGCTTATTCTAATTCCAGATTTCTACAAAATCGTTTATTCATCTGATGAAATTATTGTTATTCATCCGATCACTGTCTATCTTTTATTTAAATTGGAGATATTATATTAGGCAAATATTAAGTTCGTACAGCGCATAAATCAATTTTCAGCCATGCTAAAAGAATCACCTTGCCTTCATAAGTTTTAAGTGTGAAAAATTATATTTTGAGATGTAACTTGCTTTAAATGCATACACCATCGGTCAATATTCTGGTGTTGTAAAGTTCACTAATTTACAATGAACAATACAATGGGAATATAAATGTAATGCTTATATTGCCTAAGAATTAAACGGTACCTATTTCTTGAGGTTGAGGTTTATGTAACACCTTAATCATTTCAAAGCACAATTATGATCAATATTCGATTTGAAGCATATTTTGGCAACTTCTTGTAGCTAATGATGAATTCAAACTTGGCAAAAGTATCAAGTGCCAAATATACTTTTAACTCCCAATCTAATCTTATAAAGATTGCTTGATTTGTGAAGCAACAGCTTTTGAAAAACCACTATTTAACAAAAATAGACCAGTCCGTACTTTCATAATTCAGCAAATGTTGGTTACATCATTTGAAATTATTATGGATGCAACGAACTCATTCACTGCCAGCTATTAGATCAATGAGATTTCTCAGTTTTTTCACTTTTGTTTTCCACAGATTAAGTGTAGTCTTGCTACATAATAAAAAAAACTTTAAAAAAGATCGTAGAATAATGACATACCGAAAATCCCATACTTTTTTACCAGAAAATTAGACAGAAGTCTTTATAACCCTTTGTGATGAATAGTTTTATCAGTGTAGAAAAATTTTATATATTTATATAATAGCATTGTACTGAATTTTTGTCGCTGGGTGTCATCGATACAATGTTTAAATTTTATACTTTAATACGAAGATCATAGAACCAGAGTACGAAAAAATTGCCATATTTAGCAAACCAAACTGAAAGGGAAAACATTTTATTCCAAAACGCGCTTTGAGCATTTCTTTACTAACTTTCACATTGCAATGCACCTCACATCGTTCTCTTTCAATATGTTTAAGATTCTCATTTAAATATTCACATGCAATAATTTTATTGCATGTAATATGCCTCATTTAAATATGTCTTTGCAATAATTTTATTCTCCACTCGAAAACTTTCCATTTTAAGTTTTAAAAACTTTCAGGTTAATTTTTAATTCATCTGAAAATTTTAAGAATTCAAACAATGAAATGCATGTTTCAAGAAGTCCAACTATTTTTGTAAAATTCCAAATATGTAATAAATCTTATACACACTTAGAGGGCTATCAAATAAATATTTCTCCGATTCAATGATAACTTTGAAGTTCGTCCAAATTCCACCAGATTAGAATAGACCGTTCACAGTTGATCATTGCATGCTCATATTTCGTTATCTTTAAAAGGAATTTGAAACAAAGCCAAATATATTCTAACAAAGCTCTTTAATGAAAAAAATCTGTTAATTATTTAAATGAATTCTACAAAATTCTGGAATTATTTCAACAAAATACCACGTCTATTTTTTAAAATCCACCTTCAAGTCTATGAAAATTATCTTGGAAGTATATCCACAAAAATGCTTATTCCACTTTTCCAAAACATTCAGTTAAAATCTTGACACAGTGGGGTTTTTTTGCATTTTTATACTTTAATATGTTTACATAAATTGCTTGGGTATTTCGATTTTTTTCCAGCTACAAATTTTATTTTTTCCAAATCCCCCACCCCTCAAGTTTTTAAGGGGAGGTATGTAGTCAGAGATCTTTAATTCACAGATTTTTGAATTACAAGCAAATTTGGCAAAGGAACAACTCTAATAAAAGACTAACAAATTCGCATGTAACTTAACTATGGCATCATAACAAAGGTTTTAGAAAATCAGCATGTAAAGGATTCAAATTTTCTGTCATCCAGCGACCAAATTTATGTACTTCATTTGAATATTCATTATGATCATATATCATGTCATATTCATACATTCTTAATTTTAGATAGAAATCGGTGCAAGCAAGTTAGAGGTTTGTAGAATGCATGACTTTTGAGATCTACTGGATGACTATAAATTCCGTACTACATTCTCATTATATCTGGCAGTGAATGAGTTAAAAATGTTTTGAAGTTCTGATCTATGATTGTAGTTCAACATCATTTTAAATGTATATCGTTCAAAATTCTATCTTTGTGCGATATTTAATTTTCATCCCTTAACACCTGGTAAATCATGTTACAAAAGCTGCTTGATTGACCAACACTATGCGATCGGTGCGTCCCTTCTTGACGAATGTCAAGTCGAATGAAACCCTCCGACGACACGAGAAGAGCGGAAGAGCGAAACAGGTGCGATCGTGACATTGATTAGAGGGAGAATTTTCCTTACACTTACTCATATGCAGTTAAGTCACTGCATTAAAACACTCATATTTGCATTACATACATTTTAAAATGAGATTCCATAAGCACATACATCAACACACAAAACTGAAAAGAAAAACCCTTTGCATTCCGATGGCCACTTGACATAAGTTCAGCTGTAAGACATAAGGATTTCAAATTTTCGAAAAAAATTACATATCGAATAAATTTTTGAACAACAATGTATTTACTATCATTTATGAATTCTGACGTTCCCTCAACTAATCTTTAAACAGATTGTGAATGTATATGAACTTGCATATTATGTTGCCCAGGTTGTGTCTGAACATATGCTCACGCGATTTGAATTTCTTGACCTTTACAATAATTTATATGCATTTAAGTATTTTCCCGTGTTATTACCTATTATCTCATAGAAAGGGTTTCTAATTTTTCGCCATAACTCATAATATATTAACTGCTAACTATTATAACTACTCTACTATATTAACTCACTCCAGTCAATTGTGAAAAAAATCAGCATACCTTTTAGATACGGCGGTAAATTACCCCATTTCAGATTCACCCATTCATTAATGTGATGAAAAATCACACTTCCTGTTGAATAATATTTGCCAATCAGTAGCTATGCATTATACCCCCTTCAATATACTCAATGAAGCAATTGTGTAACTAAGTCATATTAACTCTCTCATAGCTCATCTAAGGAGAATATTTAATCTTCAAATAGGTTTATCTTATACTTAATCACACTCTGTTGAAATGAAAGAAACAAAATAATTCCATCATAAATTGAAAGAAATCGTTGCAAGCAGGTATCGTTTCAAGGTCCTTCATTCTTTTCAAGGGATATTCCAAATTTTTCTTACGATTTAAAGCGTATTGATAATAAAATAATAAGTAAAAAATAATTTCCTTCTCCGTAACAGACATCAAGGCGAGCAAAATAACAAATTTCAAAGCATACAAATACATATTAAATATATTTCTGTTACTGTGACTTGGAAGTTGTACTGGCGTTATTTTAACAAAGCCTGAACTGTGTTGTTCAAGGTGTTTCAAAATAGTTTGGTTATTCACTATTTAAAATGAATGGGTTCAATCTCTGCTTGTGATTAATTTAATTTACTTTAGTGTATGCTAACTTTTTTAAAAAAAACAGCTATAAAAGGAGAAAGTCAATGCTGGGGGGATAAAAATTGAAACATGTATTACATTTAGATTATAAAACATGGAAATCCTTTTTTATACAATGGTTAACGATTTAAAAGGCATTTATAAATTGACTGCTCTGCCGGAGTTTTTACTACTATATAATTTTTGTATTTTCACCTTCAAAATACAATATTTATTTACCAATACGAGGAGTAAAATCAGATGAAAATTATTGAATTTAAAACTTGTCTTTTTGAATTTTTTGGAGGCAGATGGTTCTTTTTTCTCCATTTTAGAATTCGAGACTGTTTTCACAATTTTTTTTCGAATGAAAAGCAAGTCACAAGAAGTTCAATTACTGGGATTTCAGGAGCTCTTATTTATGCTTCTTCAATTATTTAATTAGATTTCAATCTCGTTTGGGATTACGTTACAATTCAATTAAGATTTTAGATGACTTGAGCCTATGTATTTTTATGGAAATATACTTTCAACTTTCCAATTTATAAATTTAATTTTTCGATGAAAAAAGGATAGTTAATGAGCAGTATTTACTTATAAGAACAATAAGAATTAAGCTATTAACGTTCTATTAAATTTAAGGATTTGTTTGTGATAAATGACTGTTTCCTGACGGAAACGGTAATTTTTCATGTGAAATGTTTTAAAACATTAGAACTAATTAAAATCCTTAAATGGCAGATTAAAATATTTTAGTTCAGATACTCGGAGAATATCTGGGTTGAAAATAGAGTTAAGGACAATAAATGTTACATTTCCTAAGCACACAAATCCATTCTATTTTAGGGTAGAATTGTATCTCATAGCCACAATTTCTCCAATCATAATCCTATACTCTAACAAACATCCACATGCTGCAACTATATTCAATTCTTCGCTATTTCTGTTCTTAATGTGTTAACTGAGTATGATGTCAATCTCAAATTCAGACCTGTCCAAAGATGTACTAAAGTTCGCAATTTGTTCCTATATCAAATCGAAACCTATCAATTTTAACACTTTTATTTATCAATAGTTCAAAACCACATTGCCAAGACATTTTTTTAATTTAGCTTCACAAAAACTTAATGTTTCTATGTTTGCTTAGTGCGGAATATAATCGTTACATTATAACGAGTGTGACTGAGCTGGAAAGAAGTTAGCATTTGTAAAAGGTAAGACACTATTCATTCTTTATTAAAAGTGTATTAATGTAGAATTTGCTTTTTATTCGTGGATTTTGTTGCCCACCTTCTGCTTGAACCAAAAACCAGCTTGCCGAACTAATATTCAGATAATTTTATTACATTAACATCCATTGTTTCCAACTTTCTTTGGATATAATTAAGCTTCTGAATTCTATTTTTGACTTTTTTTTCAGTCTGAGCAATGACCAGCGAAAAAACTCAAGTGGGAGCAATAGAACTGAGGAATAACTTTAAACAGATTTTAGAAATCGGTTCCGATTCGCCGTTTAAGTACAGTGTAATTTTAACGATTTTGCAAAGCCTGAAATATCAAATTTGAATGCTTTAAAAACGACTTAGGCATTGAATTCAAAGTCCCTCTCTTTAGATTTTTGGATTTTATTTTCACAAGAGCCATGATGTTGACTATGCTACGCCAAACTATATTTTTGGATCTCTTTAAAAGAACCCCATTCTTTAATCAATTATCTAAAACTTAAATTAAAATTAATGAGAATGGATTAAACTCATACTGAAAATCAAAAACGGCAAACTTATACAAAACAAATTCTGTTTTGATGAAAACTAATTATATAACTTGGATATTCCTCACTACTGAGGTAAAAATAAAAATTCGAAAATTGAGTCACGGATGCAGTATCTTTAGAAAAAAAGTTAAAAATAAGTATAAATTAATTTAGACGATTAGATTTGGTTTCATAAGATACTTTTAAATATTATCATGGTAAATAATAACTGGTACCGTATGTGATGCCTCATATCATAGTGACCATAGAAATGCAAAGAGCATTAAAATTATTTAAATACATAATTTAAAATACTCACCTAATAACATGTACTTCATTTTATACGATTCTACTGTGTTTGCACATTATAGCTACCTACCTTTAACTTTTTAAAAATACTCTAAGCAATCAAACATTTTACTTAATTCTTAAAATTCCTTATAAGTAAATGTTTATTAGAATGTGACTGAAAATAAAAACATTTCAGGTATTGAAATTACTCCACAAATTTTTCAAAATTGTCAAAGTTATAAAAATTGTATTTAAGTTTCACTGCAAAAACTTTATACCATTAGATTCAATTCAAAAATATTCCACCGCATTTATTAAGAATCATTTACTTATAATAAATGTATACTAATGATCCGCTTTTGAAAGTCAATAATGATAAAATCTTTAAAGCTGTTAAAATTACATTAATCACAATTGGGCCTTTCAAAGCACCATATTTACAGTTTTCATTAGTTCAGCTTAGCCGCTAATTATTTATTTAGCCGCTAATTGTTTATTCAAAGCACCATATTATTGCGAATCGGTTATTTTCTCATATAACTAGTAGAAAAAGATATGTCGTAAAGTTTCTCGCATTGTCCAATAAAAGTAAATACTTAATGCCCTGCTTAATATTGTGTTTAGATTTTTATTTTTAGATTCCAACCCATATAAAAAAATGTGTTCTTGTAACATACTAAAAAAAAATCGAGCAAGCACCTATAACTTTTCTGACCGAAAGTGATATCAAAATTTTATATAGAAATTCAATATTAATAAAATTCACACTCAAAGTTGATTTTCGATGTTGTATTTAAATTATTTCATTAATATTCAAACTACTGCATATATTAAACAAATGATCTATGCAGTTAAGAATTTGATTCAAAATTTAGTAAAACATTTATGGATGCCACTTTGATTCAGATACAAAATTTTATCTATTTAGTTCTATAGGTTTTAAAATTCGTTCCCTTACATATATTAGGAATAAATTTTGTTCGAAATTAGGCAAATCTAAAAATTTAACGTAGACCACATACTCAAAAAATTTGTGAATTATCAAACAGACATAATTTCAAAAATGTTTTTCGGAGTCATGGATGTTGTAAAATTTGAAGGCATATCAAAATAACGAATTCGAGTTTCTTTAAAACTCACTGTATTCTCTCTGTAAATTTCATATGTTAAAAACTACAAAATTTTTCGAAACTAGAGCACTTTCAGGTAAATTTTATATTGTTGTAGACAAGATTTAGTTTAGTTATATCAACTTCCCATTTTAAATCAACTTTAGGGCTATTTGGGGATGGACTTTGAACGCTGGTCAGATAATGAAGACGACACCTGAGCAGGAATCCCTTCTCCAAGTTTCCACACCACACTAGCTTGGGGCTTTCAACCCGACATAAATAACGTGCACCAGATCCGCTTACACGATGGCTCGTCGGGGGAATAGGGTCTCGAACCTTAAATCTTACAGTTCCAAAGCCGAGACCATACAAACAGATCACCGAGATCCTCTTGTACACAAGACCTCTCCACAATAAAGCCTACATTCCATTACGGTAGATCTTAATATTTTAGTATCAAATGTGACCATATGAAATAAACACGCTAGGCTTCTATAATCCAAACGCTTATATATATGCTTCTTTAATCCAAAAAATTAATTTAACCAATTTCATTCGGGATAATTAAGAAGGAAAAAGATGGAATTGTACTTACATTGACCTAGAGATTAAATAACGACGGAACGCTGATGAGAGAGCAGGAATGATACCACAGCTTCACCATGCCTATAAACAATGAATTTTCTAAGTAAAATGAAAGGATTCTAATTTTAAATCATTAGAATTCCAGCTTAAGAATGTATTATTTTCATAGAAACAAATCAAAAATTAAATGGATTTAATACAAAATAATATGGAACATAAAAATAAGCGTGAATAAAATAAGTCGATTTTGAGGATTTCGTGAAATAATCCTTTAGCGATGTAGTTTTTTTTTAAGTTATTTAAATTTTCTGATTTGAAAAGATGTTTTGATTCAAAATGTCTGAAATGTCGATTGATTCCTCGAAATTTATTTATCGAACATTAAAATTTGTTCAATAATTTTAAAATAAATATGGTTATTCCATGCATGAATTGGTAATTTGAGAATAGAAATTAACATAATAATCTCTACTTCAAAGAGTCACACTTTATCAAAAAAACGAATCGTTTAGAAATTGTTTTTGATTTTTATGGGATATGAAATTCCGGGATAAATTATATATGTCATATATATATAAAGGAAGATTAATAAGCATTCCAAAATTTTTCCAAAGAATTTTATTTTTAGATCCTTTGAAACATGCAAATAGAATATATAAATATATCTTGAAATAAATTATTGGTCTTAACTATGCAATTATACGTACTAATCACCTTCAAAAGATCCAATGCAATTAGTCACAAAAATGTTAGAAATCTTCATGAAAAACAGGTTAGTTTTCACTTTGTCACTAAAAATCAACATAACTGCCAAACATTTTATACATTTCTTTCTTTCACCTCATTATCTCCTTTCACCACATAGCATACAGTTAAATAAGCAGACCACACAAATCTCTTTAAATGAGATTTGGATATCTCAGTAAAACAGATTTAATATAAATGACTGAATAAAAAAATTTGGACATGCAAATTAATGTTTTATTTTGATAAATTAACACTGATTCAGATTAAACAAAATTTATGGGAACAAACTTTGCTTACAGACGAGACAGCGCCGATTTCCGACTAACAAGGCCTAAAGTGTTCACTAAATTTCAAGTCAATATCCTATTCCATTTTAATCTAACTGCGTATCTAAATGGTCATAAGCACATATATAATATAAATATAATAATTAAACAAGTATTTAAGTATAATAATTGTCATTAAATAAAGTCATAACGTAAAATTTTATACTTTCTACATGACATATACTCGTCAATAGCTGGTTAATGTTTCATACAAAAAAATTATAAAACATTTCAATAAATTATAATTACAAGCCTATTCCTTAAAAATTTATTCATTTTTTATACGTTCATTTTTTAAATAAATAGAAATGGAAGAAAAAAGTTTGGGTGTTTGCAAAAAAATTATTCCGAACAAACGATTTTTTTCGGAATTTTTCAGTTTTCAAACGAAAAGATTTTCTTGAAGTATGATGACTGAAGAACATAACTGTTAAATTGATTGTGCTGTTATTTTGATTTCAGTATTAAAAAAACTTTTTCATTGTGGAAATCAGAGATTAACTTTGTTGCTTTTACAAAAGCTATTCATTTAAGATAAGAAAAATTGTTTAGTCTTTCCAAATTCTAAACATCAGAATGGTTGCAGCTGTGCTCGGTAGCTCGTTTGAAATAAAAACTTGGAGAGTATAAATACAGGAAAAGGTCATAAGAGCAGATATTGTTTGTAGCATTAATAAAATGCATTAACGTTCTTTAAAATTGTTATAGCTTGTACATTGTGTTACACATTGTACATACATTGTATTAACAAAATATATAAGCTGTTTAAGACATTGAAAATTTCAAATTTTCTATTAACAAAAATTTAACCTAGTTTGGTCTGAATGAATTTCAAAAAGCTGCAGAAATCAGCGTTAAAACAAAATTAAACAGGTAATAAACTTTTCTAAGGAAATTATTAGTTTTTATAATGCAATGTTGACTGCGTTAATATAATTCTCAAGTCCAAATAACAGAGCAATTCGGAGTCCAAAGCAAAATTCGGTGACAGAAAAACCAATTACCTCATTTAAGTGAAAACACTCAAAATTTTTTTAATTAAGTTATTACAGTTGAAATAACGCATTAGTTATTTTGACGTCTACAAAAAGGTCAGATATAAAATTAAAGATATTAACCATATATCAATTTTAAAAAAGTAATCTGTATAAACAAGATTACTCCTACAAAAGAATCAATTAGGGAAAATTCATTGAAAAAAATATCAAAAAATCTCTATAAAGTTAAAAGATATGAAGAATATATTTTTCCCAAGTATAATCAAAGAAAGATTTCATTCAATTCATCATTTTAGCGTTGCATATTACTTGAAAGTAAATTTCATACATATTTCGTAAAAAGCATCAGCAAGCAAAAAATAATAATAAAATTCTATACTGTAGAACTTTTTACAGCAGTTACACAACTCAATAACTCTGTTCTTCAACATATAAATTGAAAGACTTTCTGCATTTAATTTCAGGATATCATGAGTTTACAAAAAAAACTCTTAGATAATTATACAGAGAAAAATTAGGCAAGTTCCTTTTTGACAAGTATTTTATTTTAATTTTATATTCAGTTAAAATTTTCATGATTATCTAGCTTAAAATTTCGCATGGCAATGCAAATAAAAAACGGATTTTCAAAAAATATATATATTTTTATCTTTCACTTTTATTTATTTTTTTATTTTTTTGAAAAATGTTGTTTTATTAATTCTATATTCCCATTGTTCGCTTTTTTCCCAATAACCTAATCCTTTAATTAAAAGATTCAAACCTAAATATTCCAGGATAATAAAATTCTGTGACAGTATTGCGTTTGAATGTATTAGGATATAATGAGCCTGACCTCTATTATTTGTAATTCAACACTTTCATTCCTGAAAATAAGAATAAAACAATCTTCAACGTATTAAAAAAATTCAATAAATAAAATTTGAAATACAGTAAAAGCTGTTTATTCGAGGGGTATATGTTCCATAAATATGCCGCGAATACAGAAACCGTAAATACGGAATGGCAATTTATAGGAGATAAGATCCTAGGTGACAAAATAAAATAAAAAAACAAATATTTAAAAAAATCAATTGAATTGAAGTTTTTGAACGTTTTGATTAATTATCTTAAGGCTTAGGCAATTGTTTGAAGAATTTTGTAATTTTCTCTTGCTTGGCAGTTTTCAAAAGCTTCAATTCAGACTGATACGCAGTAGTCGCATTAGCAATTTGCCTCTTAAAAATATGACTTCGTTCCATAGACGGATCAATGTTCATAAAGAAATCGCAAAGCTCATTTGACATTCTTAAACCTTCACTAAGATTTTTCAAATGAAACGTCGCGTATCCAGTACTTGTATTGAAGCCTCTTCTTCAATGGGCTGGGAATTTAACATTTCCTTCAAGTCGGTTTCAGTCAAATCTTCATCTTACGATTCAAGCAATTCCTGAATGTCATTTGATTCTATCTGTTCGAACCAATCTCGTCCTATTCCATTCGCAATTTCAGCTATGTTTGCAGTCAAAGTTTGAACTTTTACAGATTCTTCGTCATTTTCCGCAGTCATAGCAGGCCAGTTTTTTCCAGCATGACTTCAATGTGTGTGGCTTCAGTTCTTCCAATGATTCTTTTATGTTTACGATGCATTTTTGCAATGTCAAATTTCTTCCAGCATTCGATAACATTCATATCAGGATTACATTCCATATTATCCAATATGATTTTGAAGGTTAGTCTAATGTAATAGAGCTTAAAGGCCTGAATTATTTCTTGGTCCATAGGTTGAAGCAAAGCCGTCGTGTTAGGAGGTAAAAATGTTACTTTTATATTTGGATGCATAGTTTCAAGTTCGCTAGGATGACCTGGTGCATTGTCCAAAACTAGAAGTGCTTTAAAGACTAAATTCTTTTTTTGTTGTTGTTGTTTGTTTTTAAATAAGGTTCAACTTCAGAAACAAAACAATTCTGGAACCAGTCACAAAAAATAGCACTTGTAACCCACGCTTTCTTATTAGCACGCTAAAACATTGCCAGGTTGAATAAAGAAGCCGCGAACAAAGAAATTTTTAGCCGTGAATATAGGAATTGGGTCGCATTTTTTTCATCCGCGAATGAAGGAAGCGTGAATAAGGAGCTTTTACTGTATTGTATTATTTTGTGAGCAATCTGAAATGAAACATCTTCCTTCACTTTCATCAGTCTTTTATCTAAATTAAACAGAATTTTATGATTATGTGAATCATCAGAACCGAAGATTTAATTCAATCCGAACTTCAGGTCAAGGTTATTTTAATGGGAGGTTAGGCTGACACAGCTGCTTTGCATCAATAATTTGACTAGCGCAGATGGAAAGTTATGATTTGATTTTCATGAGTGGGATACGGGGTAGACTAAATAAGTGGGAGCAGACTTATTAGCAAAGTTCGATTTTCCTCCAATGAATGTTATCTTTTGTTTTATTTGTTTCTTCGTACTATGGAGCGATGCAGCTGCATCATGGCTCATGGAAATTTACAAGAGACACTAAGTAAAACAAAATTTGAGATGGTTTTATCTAAACACTTTATAAATGATGACTATTGATTTGGCTCTCATGGTAATCTGTATCAAATAACTTATAAATCAAAAATTCTCATATTAAAAATACTTTAATGTAGATTAAAATTACTCTAGGTTGCTAACAAAGCTAAATTCATCTTTTTGGAAAGTTTACCAAATTTAAACCCCAATCACAAATTTAACATATGGATAAATAAAGAGATCATATAATATGCATCATGAAAAAAGTTGAGTAGAAAATTCTGTAGAAATATTTATTTAATCTTATTGAAAAAATTATGTTTACTATTTTAAAAAGTATGATTACATTCAAATCTCAGAGCAAAGAGAAAGCTGTAAAATAAATAACATCAGGTTCTTCCAATTTATATTCATAATTAAAATAATTAAGTCGTTAAATCAGGAGTCTATATTTTTAAATTTAATAAATCAACTTCCTAATACTGCTTATTATACAAGCTCAATGATATTTACTTTTTACTGCATCCAGCTTCTTCAGGTTTTTTTTTGTTGTTGTTTTGTTTTGTTTTTTACATTTCTTGCCATAAATGTAAACTTAAATATCAAAAAGTTTCGATGCAAGGTGAAATCAAAACAGTAAAAAAATTTAAACAGTCATTTAAAATTTACGTTTTCAAAGACTAACAGTTCATTATTCAAGCTTAAACAAATTTCCGAATTATTCGCTTCAGAAAACAACTTGACAAGAAATTACGTAAAAAAGTAAAATATTCAGAATGTTTAGTGACTGCATATGCATCGATTATAATATCACTGATCCGTAACTTGTTGTTTAGAAAATTTAGTTATTTATCCACTGAACACAAGCTCAAGATAGATCCAAGCATTTAATTGTAGTATTAGCTGCTTGAGACTACATATGCGTTTTTGTAATTTAAAAATTAAATTGAAATAGAATTACTAAAATCAAATATCATCATAGGTTTTAAAATTTGCAATTGCATTAAAGAAATGAAAAGATATTCTTACAATATATGTTTGCGATTCTTGATCGATGCAATATGTGCATAGTACATTTACCTAACAAGAACACGGTCTTTTTAGAATTAAATACAATTCGTATCACACACAAAAAAATTATTTTGAAGTCAGTCTGAAATTAAACCTTCAATAGAGGAGTTTTAAAATCTTCTTCGGATCATATGTTTCATTTTCCACGTGATATTTCAATTAATACTAGAAAGGAGACATCTGGGATACTTTAGACAAAAATAATGAAACTATTTCGATTTCAAGTTAAAATTTAAATATTCAAAATTCTAATTTGATTTAACGAATTTTGTAAGTTATTTCGTGCTAGGGTTAACTGTATAAATTCATGCTTCCCTCTTGAATTCACAACATAAGTAAAAAATAATTACTGTCATGAAAATAATAAAAAACTCCAATCTTCAAAATATTCAGTTTTTGAATCATTTCTTTTACACTCAGTGGGAAAAAAAATACATTTTACCGATGTATTTTTAACAATTAAAATTTCATTTTACATTTATAAATGGAAAGAAGTGCGTTAGCAATGAAACTAAACTGAATAAAATGCAGTGAATAATTATTGTTCAGTTTAGTAATAAGTTAATATTTCCATATTTCTTTATCTGTTGATAATTTAAACTGCTATTTTGCATTACCGTATATTTTACCAATCAAGTTATAAAAATCAAATCATTGTTTCCAACTCTAATCGTAATCCGATATCCAATTTCTTAATCACTTAAGAATATACATGTAAATCCAGTTGCGAAAAATGCTTTAAATAACAAATAAATACTTTTGGTTGTTTTGAAACAAGAACTGAATGAATAAATGGCGAGTCACTGAATACATCGCAAATTTATATTCTTATGCAATATCCTGGTCCTGTTATATATATTTAATATAAAATGCTATAAAATATATGGTATCACTGTACTAGATAATAGACCAATTCAATGATTGCCAGGAACATCGACTCATCCACGGGTGTTTCTTGCTCTAGATTACCACTGATTAAATTTGAAATAATAAAATTCAAATCCTAATAACTTAATTTTAGTGGCAGAGATTTGAAACTTTTGTTTACAATGTTTATGTGCCAAGAGGTTTTAGATAAAACTAAAACCTC
>JAPMOQ010007948.1:0-12023 GCA_026543055.1 Argiope trifasciata | reverse complement strand
GGGGGCATGCTTTATTTGTTGTGTAAAAATGGCGCTAGTCAGCATATAAGGCGCCAATTTTTAATACATGCAATCGTAATGCAATAACACAGTTTAAAGCAAAAAAAAAAATAGACATTTACGAATTGCATTTACACTTCTGCATTCATTTTCAATCCTTTTTGTTTACCCAATACCTGCAGTCGTAATTTCTGTTGTTCTCTGTATCCTAATAGGTTTGTTGTTTTGTTCAAATTTCACCACTGTTGTTCAATTCATCAGAAAACTCAGAATCTCTTTCTATATAATTTGGCATTGAGAATCGTTTATGAGATTAAAACAGCTCTTATTGATAAAGTGAACAGGACTGCCATAAAGACATATATTAATTTTCTTTATACCATTATAAATTATGCCGTCAGTGGTATGGAATATTCCAGACGTTGGGCGGATATGATTTTTATGCAGCCGTCTGTCCTCGTCTCGGCCAAAGACCGCCATAGTAAACCGTGACATCTGACATTCAGTGGTGAATGGGGGGTGGGTCTAATGCCACTTGGTCATACCCAGCCCGAATGAGCGGAGCTCTTTCGAATGAAGGCAGAGGTGGTCGCCTTTCGTTGTGAACGAGCACCATTCAGGTGAAAGGACGACTTTGCTCGAACACACACGACACAACCCTTTTTAGGGGATGATCAAACTCATTCATGCATCCGCAAATCAGAATTGAGTTCCCAATCAGAGACCGACTCAATACCCGCAGAGATATGGAAACTTGGAGGACTTTGCAGTCACGACCTATTTATCGTGCCCCAACTGCCATTAACCAACATGGCGGTCTTTGGCCGAGACGAGGACAGAACTCGTTACCTTTCAGTTACGAGACTGGCGCTCTACCAACCAGGTTACCGTGGCCCTTGAAGTTCAGTTACATACGCAAGTGCTGAGCAATATTGCCCAATTTTCCTTGGCTATCCCCTACTGACTTTTCTTACAATTTTGCTCACGCTTTCCATGTACGTGATACAAAAGTTTTGTCCATTCCAAAATCATCTACAACACTGATAAAATTATGCCCCTTTTCAGTCTTCTAATCAATCTACGTGATGTAAAAGCGATGTATTCTTGCTGCCATTTTAAACAACACTTTTACTTGTAGTGCATTCCTAAAAATGTGACCACCCCCTTTTTATATAATTTTCTTTGCATTGTACATGTTGACTTTACACATTTTACGTGTCTTCTCGTCACCTGTAACTTCATGGGCTCTGATATTTTCATCTATATCACCCTTTCTGCTGCTTTGGGATTTTGTTGTAATACTCTCAAAAAGCGTTTTTTAAAGTTTTTTTTTACAGTTGTTGCAGTTACATAACTCTTTTCTTTCGGATACTAGATGGCGAGCCTGATAGGCTATCCCATATGCCATTCCATAATGAATTGCTCTTTGCGAGTGTAATCAGAATGAGATGTGATACTGTACTGTTAAGCTGCGCGTGAATATCTTGTCTTTTTCTTTGTTCCGTGTGGGAATGTGGTTATTAAAGAAATATTCCTGGAAACATAAGTCCTGTTGCTTCCTGCACAAATCATAATAATCTACATTCCATCACACAGTTTTTTAAAATTTGTATGATGAACAATTACTTTTTGCATAAGTTTTATACCACACTCTGAATTTGCTTCTTGTAATAAAGTTGAATTTAGTTTAGTTTTGATTTGATTTAGTGGTTTTGTGGAGCAAAAACCATTCTTTATTATGCTGCGCCAAACGCAAGGTATGGATTAAAATCTTGTTTTATACACTCTGATATAAAATCTTACCATTTGTCATGATTTGTCAATGTTTATGTATTCGGTAAAAAACAGTACGAAAATCTTAAAATTGAACCATTTTTAATTAGATCAGATGGTAAAAACCAATAATTTTTTAAAAAGTAAAAATGTGTGGATGGTCCATTTTGTGAAAGATGTCTTTTAAAATGATAGAGGAAGACTGAAAGTAATAGATACGTTGGAAAATAAATTTTGGGCAATAAATTAGAATGTGTTGAACTGACAATTGACATTGAACATTCTGTACACTGAGGAGTGGGTTCTCACACTAACAAATGCATGTGCGTGAGTTGAATGTGACCTATTCTTAATCGAGTTAGAGTTGTATCATACTTTTTATCATGTAAGTCTGATAATAACGTGTTTAATTGTTATATTTGTTATAATAATATGTTTAATAATGTGCTCAATAATGCGTTTAATTGAATGGTTTAATTCACTTTATCATGTTGAGTAAAGGTTGATTTATCTACGTCGGTGGTGGTATCTTAATAAGCCAGTAACATCTACTAAACATTGGTGATCTTTTTTGTCTAGGGAATATATTACGCGGCTGCAAATCGTAAGGTCGCGAGTTCGATCCTTGGTAGAATTCTATCTTTACATTGGCGCAACGCCACATTACTATTTCCACATTGGTGACCTCGGACTATGAACATGCTCTTCGCTCGTCATATCGTTTGGCGCTATTGAAACACTCTTCACTCGCCATAACGCTTGGCGCTACCGAAACAATTCGCTCGCCATAATGTTTCGCGCTACCGAAACACCCTTTCTCTCGCCATAAGGCTTGGCGCAATTGAAACGATAGCCAAGCCAAAACGCTTGGTGCTACTGAAGCACTCTCTTCGCTCGTTACAACGCTTGGCACTATAAAATCGTTCATCTCTCCGCAAACTCACTGGTAGGGGAGCATTGTGGTGGTATCTTTATAAGCCAGCAACAGTCACTAAACTTTGGTGATCATTTTTGTATAGGGGATATGTTATGCGACTGCAAATCATAAGGTCGCGAGTTCGATCCTTGGTGGAATTCTATCACCACATTGACGCGACACCAGATTACTATCGCCACATTGGTGATCTCAGACAATGAACACGCTCTTCGCTCGTCATAACGCTTGGCGCTACTGAAATACTCTCTTCGCTCGCTATAACGCTTGGCGGAACCGAAAAATTTACTCGCCATAACCCTTGGCGCTGCCGAAACAATTCCCTCACCATAACGCTTGGCGCTATTGAAACTCGCTCTTCACTCGTCAAAACGCTTGGCGCTACCGAACAACTCTTCTCTCACTATATCGCTTCTCACTATAAAATCGTTCGTCTCTTCGCAGAGTCGCTGGTAGGGGAATATTGTGGTGGTATATTAATAAGCCAGTAACAGTCACTAAGCATTGTTGATCACTTTTGTCTAGGGCAGTGGTGGGGAAACTTTTTTTAAGACGGGCCATTTGTAATAACTAGACGATCGAAGCGGGCCAAAGAATAATGCTTAATCGCTAAAAAATTTGTGTTCTATAAACATATACATATATTATTACACACACTTATTATTTTAATAGTAAAAAAGCAAAAGATAAGGAAATTATAAGCACAAAATATAAAATGAATTTAGTGTAGTTCTCGATGTGAAGTATTATCACTTTATTTTCTGGTATCATTACTGGTTGATGGTGCATGAGAAAAATGAAATTGAGACTATTTTATCAAAATTTCATCATAGTCCGATTCTATTTGCGAAGCAGAAATTCTTAAAACTGATGAAAGTTGCTCATCTGTAATTCTGTTTCTTAAAGAAGTTTTCCTAAGCTTCATTGTTGAAAAGATTTGTTCGCATATATAAAATGAGCCGAACATTGTCATTATCTTTATTGCATGAGTAATTAGAATGTGTTCAAATGTGTTAGTAAGAATGCTTTCAAACATTCTCACGACGGCACTCCTAAACGGGCCGGATTAAACCTTTCCGCGGGCCATAGTTTCCCCATCACTGGTCTAGGGGATATGTTACGCGGCAGCAAATCCTTTCGGAATTCAATCTCCGCATTTGCGTGACACCACAATAGAACCTGCCACACGTCTACTCATAAAGTTGAACTATCTACACATCAAGTGCGTATTATATTTGTAAAGTACATAATACTATTGTCATTTCCGAATTTTCTTCTTACAATGTTGTAATATTTATTTCATGAATTTATTTTGATGAAAATCTTTTTATTTATTACAGGTTTTCGCATTCGAACAAACCATGGCAGAATCGCCGAAGGACATAAAGCCTTTACAAATCGGAGTTCGCTTCAAACAACCGGCCATTGTACTTCTTTACCAAAAAGACTCCAAGTACCGCAAGCGGGTCATGCCCGTACGGGAATTCAAAAAGAGCAGCTCTGTGACTTTAATTGCCAGCGACCTCAAAGACCATCACAGCCAGTACCTCCAAGATGTTCCGAATTTCAAAATAGAAAAGATGTTGAGGCTCATCCAGAATAACATGAAAGGCTTGGATCTGGACGAGAACCTCCAGGAGATCAACAAGGAGTTCTCTGTCGATCCCGATGAGAATTTGAACGATATCGATGACGTCACTCTACAAAGGAAGAAAGAAATCATGGATCTGAGTTTCGAAAAGAATAGGAAGAAACCGGGTGATCCGGATTTCCAGTATGACGTTGAAGTTGATTTCTCACAAACTGCGGGAATTGAATCTTCTATATGGGACTCTGAAAAAGACGATGATGAATTCTAACGGATTTTTTTTATGAAAAGAAATTATTTCTCCAGTAGCCCATATATATTGTTCAATATTATTGTATAACATCGATCTGCATTCTCAATATTGTTTGATATCTTGTAACAATGCACATCATTAAACAAAACCGGCTTTGCTCGAATTGCTGAATCCAAGGCAAGGGTTTGTAAAAATCAATACCAATACTTGGTTTAATTGTTTGTTTACCTTTGGCAGGGGATTGCATCAAGTTTTTTTTTGGGAGGGTGATTCTTTAGGTTTTATGTTATAACATTATATTTTGAATATTTTGAAGTAGTGAATAATTGCTTGAAATCTAACTGATCTAATCTAAACTTATATTAATAGTTTTAAAAAACGCGAAGATTATTTAATTTGAAACATTCATTTCGTCAAATTTTTTATGTAAAAAAATATTTAAAGAGTAAGTAATGATACGTAACTTTTCAACTTAAAATTCTGGAATGATGAATGCTTTCAAATTGTTTTTTTAATAAATCATGTCTTCCACAGGAAACTCGAAAGTGGATTTGCTGTTCAATCTTACTTATTTCTATTATAAAATTATACCGGTGACATATTATGCGGCACCAAATCTGAATGGTTATTTCAAAGTAACGCTCAAAGTATTGAGATATTATATCAAAGTAAAATATCTGTAAATCGAAAATAACTTTTTTCTTTAAACTTTATGAACTATAGGGGATGTTATGAATTTTTATGATTTGATGACCTTTTGATTTTCCAATCTCCTATAAATTTATTGGTGTTTAATGTGTATTTTGCTTAGTAAGTTTGTGGAATTGAAATCCAACAGACATTACTTTTTGAAATGTATTTTCATTTACTACATAACTTCCAAAAATTTCGGATAGCATTGCGAGAAATCTTTTAATGTATTTTAGAGACTCCAAGAGAATTACAAATTCCGTCCATTTTTATTCAGCCTGAGAGAGCAAATAGAAAACTATTTCCATACGATGTATTAAAAAAAATCGAAAAAAAAAAAAAAACGTTGTTTACTAACAATATGTACTCATTTGTGAGACCATGGCAAACTGATTTTAAATAGGAAATTGTAGTCAAAAAGAAAACTGAGAATTTTTGGATACAGTGTTCGTTTTATATCGAAAATACAATTTCAGCATGATAAGGTGTCTATGCATTCCATCAATGTGGTAGGTTATTTCGATAGACATAACTTCCAGTTAGGTATTTGCCTTGTTAGAGACAACGATTACAAATAGGATTCTCCTCAAAACTTCTCTTTCATGGTTTTTTTCCCATTTGGGCAGAGGCTGTGGTGGCCTGATGGTAGTCTCGGCTTCGGAATCGGAGGGTATGCAGGTTCAAGGCCCGATTCCACCGATGAGCCGCCGTGTAAGTGGGTTTGGTGCACGTTCAATCCTTTGGAGCCAAACGTCCTCCCGCTGGTGTGGAGAGGGGGTGCCAGCTCAGGTGTCGTCCTTGTCATCTGACCGCAATTCAAAATGACGAGGTCCGTCCCAAAATAGCTCTCGTGTTGTTTTAAAACGGGATGTTAATTAAACTAAACTAAACTAAATTCCCATTTGAGCATGCACGAAGTCCATGGTTTATGATTCACCTTATAATGTTTCGGACATAGACATTGTCGTCAGGATCATAGTTGCAGTGTTACTTGTGTGAGTTGCATTTTTACAAGTCGGAGGATAGGTCTCTTACGTAATAAAATCAGCATTGTGGCAAATTGAAAGGGGTTTTGAACGTATTATGTTGCGTATATAAATATATTTCCCTTCATACAAATATTTTCTAGCATGTTTTTTTTTTGTTTTTTTTTTTGTTTTTCAAATAAAAGGTCTATACTGCTTCCTTTTTTTACTTATTGTTATATTACTATAGAACCGCATGATTTTAATTTTGGATACTTTTCCTGCAACTATTCCTCTTTAAATCTTTGTCAGTTGGTCTGACAGAAAAACTGTAAAGCTTGTATATCATCTTCTCAGGCACTCTATATGGTAAATCATAAGCACATATTGTTATCCAAGAGAAAACAAAATAGAATAATTGATTGTATAAAATATATATTCAAAGTATATTGAATTTGTTATTGAATGAAATATAATGTTAATTGAAGAACTGTTTCTTTTTTTACTTTGGGTATAGGAATTGTTTTTTGACTGCAATTAATGTAAATCTTCCTATTTTTGAGATTGAAAATAAAATTTTAAAAGACTGCAAATGCTTTCATTATTTGTTTATTTGTTTTCAATTTGTGAAATATGAAATAAGTCTTGCGATTTCAATTTTCAGTGAAATTCTCTCTATATTTGATCTCATTCTATTTGTCGGCTCTAAAATAAAACTATTTTTTCCATCTCTTTTGTTTACATGCAAAGCCAAATATATCTGCTGTGGCAAAAAGTTTCATGTTAAAAAATATAAAATACTAAATGAATTCTTGTGCTAAGATTCTGAAGTAGCTTAACTAATATTAATCTAAAAAATTAGACTATCAGCACGACAATCAATTATAACTATTTGAAATCCAAAACAAATTTTACGCATTGGCATGTCTTAAAACAATTTGAGGTAAATAAAATAAATCAAGCTACCTATTTATTATTTACAGTCGAATCCGGTTAATTGGACCACCGGATATTCGGACCGAATCTCAAAGAACCGAAACATATCCTATGTACATAAGCCTAATATTATTCGCTTATTTGAACCAAAATTCCGTTTAAACGGACCAAAGAACTTGGTAGGGAAGATGAAAAAGAAGTCACAAGTCGCTTGTGTACAGCAGGAAGTCCGAAGGGGAAAAGAACCAGTGGGAGGTGAGCAAGCACTTTGTTTCTTAGAACGGGCAGCTCGGTAGTAAGTTCTTCAAACGTTGACTTGAATTTGATAAGAACTTTTTTTTTATTGTGCTTCACATGCTGAATATCATGTAGATCGTTTCGAAGAATTTGTTTGTAAATTTATTTTTCAATGAATAAAGTTCATAAGCAACAGTAGTTATTGTTTGTATGTTTACCATACGCGTGTACCGCGCAATAAAGGTCATAATGACATCTTAATATATTACGTATAGCACGTCTCGTCTTGTAACATAGGGCATGTTCGTGTAATCGGACCAGCCGGTTATTAGGACCAAAATAACCGCGTCCCGATGTGGTCCGATTAACCGGAATCGACTGTATTTGTTACTTTCCGTTTTCAAATTTAATTTGGATAATATTAAAAACGATTAGAACTGGCGTTTTAATTTTGGTGGAACGCTTGCCATAGGAATATGTTGTGCATTCTTTGGAAATTCGAACTTATGAAGGATTGCAGATCAGATAGGAAGGATTGAATGATGAGAAGAAATCGTTTATTAAGATATAGGTCAAAATAGTAGGAACAACTGTAAAAAAAGGAAAATGTTTATTTATTTAGGGGTTGGACCACCTTTGGCTTGAATGACAGCTTGGAATCTACTTAGGACTGACAAATAAAGGTCTTGAATACAATTCATTGGAATTCACATCCATTCCTCGTTCAGGGTCATCTCGAGATTAGTGTGTGTGTGCAGGCATAGAAAGATAATATTGATATTATTGTCCCCAAATCAAGTGGCGTCTTAAAAGGAGAATGGAGAGAAGAAATAAAACTACAATAGTTTGACAGATGGTATATGTCCAAAAAAGAAACAGTCACTTCAATCCGGAAATTAAAATAAGAAGATACCATCCACTTATAATCCAAATAATATCTGGACATGGGAGATTTCCTGCATATTTCCAAAGATCTAGAAGAACGCAGGAAAATAAATGCATCTGTGGAGAAATGGGTTCTGTTTACCATTTGTTTTCTGTTTAGGTTCTGTAAATAATGATTTAAGTACAGTACTGATGGTGCCAGGTCATCTCAAAATCTTGAAGGATATGATGTCAAAGATGGATAGTTTCATTGCAACTGTTTGAGAGTGTGCAGATGGGGAGAAAGACAGCTATTGATTACTCCAAAAGGAATGTTAGTTTGACTGATCGGACAATGCAAGATTGGGCAATACTTATTCAGCAGTCAACTACAACCAATCCTGTCGATACTGCTACGTTCAATGATGGCGGGGTGGTCGGCTGCATACAAGAAGTGTGCGTAGAGGAGGAAACCGAGCACCGACTTTGTTTTCTAAAACATCTCACAAAGGCTCAAAGATATTAAGGTCATGGGATTGAGGACACCTAGTTAAGGCCTTATCACCCGGCAAAATATCGTTGGCACTTTTCGTCAGCAAACGACAGCGAAAGGGACGTCACTTGTGTGGCGTCACTTCAAAGTTTCACATGATTGGTTGAATTTCGTTTGAGGACAATATTTCCGACGACATTTTCGAACTAGTTAGAAAAAGTTGTTGATTATGAAACTTGCTTGACAGGTTTTTGAGGGTAGAAACGGAAAAGTGCTGGCCAAACTTCACCGTGTGATAAGGCCTTTAGATGTTCCACTTTATCATCACGCTCATGTAACCATGTTTGAGCACAGCTAGGTTTGTGAACAAGGGCGTTGTCATCTTGGAGCATAGAAAGTTCTCTCGGAAAGAGTCTGAAGCATAGGGTGAAGATGATCTGTGAAAAAGCTTCGACAATGGTCGCTTGTGATCATTCCCCTCAAGACTGCGAGAGGCCCCAATCTACTAGAAGATATTGAGTCCCACATCATCGCAGAAATCCCTATATGTTTCCTGGTTGGAATCAAGCAGTCAACTGCTGGTGTCGTGGATAGAAGAGTACCGACATGTCCAATATTTCACTATTTCAGGTTCGAGTAGGATAATGGACATTATTTACTTAATTATTTTTCTTTTTTTTTAATATATTAAATCAACGGAAACTTGAAAAACTTTGGTTTCTTCTTATTAATATTCTGAAAAAAAAAAAGAATACATTTAAATTGGAGAGAATAATTTTTTTTATAGAATGGCACAGATTAGACGATACGTTGAAATCGCACCTTAGTAATACATTGTGCCTTTATTCAAAGTGTGTTCTTGCAATTCGAATAGGAAAATGTAAATGAAGAGAAGACTTAGCTTCAACAAAAGTATATGAAACTGGTGTGAAGGGAGTACGAGATCTTCTTTTTCTCCTTATTTTTGAATTCATGAGTCCCACTTTGAGCAAGAATATAGTTTCTTTTTTTTAATTCACGGAAATTTTTGAAATGCTTAGTTCCGTTTCCATTCATTTCCAGAAACCAAATAAAATAAATAGGACTTTTAGTAATTTATTATAAATTATTACATCTATATAAAAAATGAATGTTTGTCTGCATGTCTCTTATGCAATGCCACACCATGCATCAATTGCGATGAAACTTCGAATACTTATTACTTGCACTTACAGGTTGGTTACAGGCATAGTAAAATTAAGTAATATATAAATAAAAATGAATGTTTGTCTGTATGTCTCTTATACGCTGTCGTGCCACTCATCTGATTGCGATGAAATTGTGAATACTTATTGCTTGCACTTATTTATTTCTGTTGATGATAGAAAACAAAAAAAAAATCTTTAATCCTAAAATCTTGAATAATAATGTTAATAAAATAAAATGAATATTATTTACGCTTTTCCTTTATATGCACTGATGGGAAAAAAATCTCAACACCAAGAAAAATTATTGTACAGCAATGAAATTTTGGGAATACATTTGTCTAGGTAACATATTTAATTGATTGAAGTTTCATGATCACAGGAAGAGCCATTTCGAATGTGAAATGTTGGTATATTAGTAACTGGTGTAACCGCCAGAATTTAGAATGCAAGCATGCAAATGTGCATGCATTGTGTCGTACAGGTGTGGGACATCAGTTTGTGGGATGGAGTTTCATGTCTGTTGCACTTGGGCGGTCAATGCAGGGACGGTTAATGCTGGTTGTGGATGACGCTGGAGTTGTCGTCCAATGATGTCCCATATGTGCTCGATTGGAGAAATATCTGGTGATCTAGCAGGCCAAGGCAACATGTCGACACTCTGTAGAGCATGTTGGATTACAACAGTGGTATGAGGGCGAGCGTTATCTTGTTGGAAAACACTCCCTTGAATGTTGTTCATGAATGGCAGCACATCAGGTTGTATCACTAGACTGACGTACAAATTTGCAGTCAGGGTGCGGGGGATAACCACGAGAGTACTCCTGCTGTCATACGAAATTGCTCCTCAAACCATAACTCCAGGAGTTGGCCCTGTTTGTCTAGGCCGCAGACAGGTCACTAGCAGCCGTTCACCTGGCCTCCTTTTAACCAACAAACGGCTATCACTGCGACCAAGGCAGAACCGGCTTTCATCAGAAAACACAACAGATCTCCACTCCGTCCTCCAATGAGCTCTAGCTTGACACCACTCACGTCACAAATGGCAGTGGTTTGGAGTCAGTAGAATGCACTGTACAGGGCGTCTGGCTCGGAGCTGTCCTTGAAGTAACCGATTTGTAACAGTTCGCTGTGTCACTGTGGTGCCAACTGCAGCTCGAATTTCAGATGCAGACGCAGTACGATTAGCCACAGCCATACGCCGAATACGACTGCCTTCCCTCTCAGAAGTACCACGTGGCCGCCCGGAACCTGGTCTTCTTGAGGCAGTACCTTCCCTTGACCACTGCCGCCAATACTCATGCACAGTGGATACATTCCTTCCAAGTCCTTCAGCAATATCGCGGAAAGAAAACCCACCTTCTCGTAGCTCTGCAACACAACCTCGTTCAAACTCAGTGAGCTGTTGACAATGGCTTCTTCGTCTTCACAGAGGCATCCTTGACTAACATTAACCCACTACGTCAAATCTCAACTATAAATAACAATCACGAACCTTACAGTGCTTATTTAAAGCAAACCTCATTTGCATGTTCATAGTGTCGCTACTAGCGCCACACTTACGCGCGTAGCTCGAAATTTGAATCGACGTCATCTTACAGATGTATAAACACGCCTACCAAATTTCGTTTATCTAGCACAGCTCCATCCTAGTGTTGGGATTTTTTTCCATCAGTGTATCATTTAATTTCAATGAATCTATTTATTTCCGAATTAAATAATGATTATTATTATTTTATTCGGAAATAAATATTATTTTTTATATTGTTCCTAACTAAACAAAGACAGTTATTTTAAATTTCAAACTACACTTACAAAATTATTTCTTCTGTGGCAGCAACATGCCGGCTACCAGATAGTATGTTATAAATATATTATATTGAAATATTATAAATATTATTATGATAAATTATTCTGTATAAAAAGATGGAAAATAACAACAGAGACTACTCAGTTGATAATATTATAAAAGTTTTTATCTATTTATTATGTAAGCTCTAAGTTAATTAAATAGGCTGGATTTCATTTCATTGAAATACTTCTTTGACTTTATCGGTAGCACTTCGAATCTTTGGCTCCTGTTCTTCGAGTTTTTCCTCTGTTTTC
>JAPMOQ010007947.1:5315-16310 GCA_026543055.1 Argiope trifasciata | reverse complement strand
GTGTGAACCCATCTTGATGATTAACAGATTTTAAATAACTCATTCATAGACTATCAGAAAAAAGCAATGATATATTGATATCTAGAAAACATATAGAACATATAGAACGCGCTCGGATGTGTGCAGAAAGAGACTCCTTAAGACCTCGAAATTCGGATTGAATATCGCAATTCGAGGATTTGTAAATCTAGTAAAAAGCGAAAACGCTTCAAATACGTCGGTGATTTCTCACAATGCCCCACACTTTGATCCAAGATCTTAAAAAGGTCGAAAATTGCACAGCAGTTAAACTGATATCACTGAAACGTTAATCTTACGCTCTAATATGCTTTTACGCAATTACATAGTTAGAAGACATTGAGAAATAACGTTACGCTTCCGATTGGTTTATATTTAATTTTGTTCACATTTCGCTACTGAGAACTACAAATAGGAAACAAACCGAATAAGTCAAAATTAATTGAATATATAAGAATAGGTAATATTGTTATATTAGTATAAACATTAAGGCATAAATAAGACTCTTGCAGTTCTAAAAATTAAGAGAAAACATCCAATAGCGGAAAGCCGTCAAGTTTTAATCCTGCAATTATTTCACGAATAGGAATTTTCAGAAACATATCAAAATAGATGAGTAATTTAAATTGTAAATTATATTGTTACGGATTTCCTATATTAATCCGTCGGGTTCTTTTTTACCTCGTAGTATATAGTGGTTGTGTATGGTGTTAGAGATGAGGATGAACTACAGTGATCAGTCCTTTAGTAGACGAACACACGCAGACGTTTATTTCCAGAACGAGGACAGGACAGCACACAGACGACAAATATTCACAACACAAATATGTACAGGAGATAGCTATTTACAGCCGAGACGAACACACAGGACAGCACACTGCAGATAATAGTCCACAGGCAGAAATTCCGTAGTGACAATGTCCACAGAGCGGCCAGACAGGATTCAGCCGGAGAGGGAATCTTTATGGGATTCACTTTACACCTCCTGGGTCTCTCCAGAACAGGCTGATCTATTCCTTTGTCTCTTCTTGCCTCTGCTGTCGACTCACTATTTCGCTCAACGGGACTACTCCTTAGTTCGGGACAGCACCGTTCCCGACGACGGCACAACGGGCTACGACACAGGCTTCGTCAGTATATGCCACACAGAGATTAGCACTCCTCCGTTCAGGACTCCACAGTTCAAGACCTCTCTCTCTTAGGTCTTCCCGATTAATTCCACAGCGCTTCTTGTTCTCGTTGAACACTAGGCCGTTTAGCTTCGGCTTATCTCCACTGCCGCACTTCGGCTTGACTCCACTGGATCCTTCCTCCTTTCCCTTTTCTCCGCTGCTTCGCTTCGACTTTATCCGTCTCGATTGATTCCACACTAACTTCACTTATTTGTAAAGTGTTTTACAGCTCATTGGGGCCGCAGGCCCCACCATCTGTAAATCTTGTGATATAGGACTTAAGTGAAAATGGAACTGACCTTATTTGTTTAATGTGTGCATCATAAAATGATTTGAATCATGAAAAGAAATTAAATGGTACTGAGTAAATTGAGAAAAAAAAATAAAAAAAAAAAAAATAAGAAAGAAAGGAAAAAAAAAAGTGTGATGGAGAGTACTTAAGGGGAATTAAAGGACGAGTGAACAGCGTGGTCTGCGTTTATTTGAATTTTCGTAGTGATCAAAAATTGGGAGATTTTGCAAGGTGGAATTGTCAATATGAATAATATTACCATAGAAGTTTTGTGCAAGTTTCATCATGAATTGTTTTATAGGCGGGATGCTGAGGGCTTTGAAAATATCTTCATTTCTATGGAACCATCTAGCTTTTGCAATCATACGAACAGTTTTGTTCTCAAGGGAGATGATTCTTTGGAGATTGGTTTTAGCAGTTGCAGCCCAAACAGGGCAGGCATATGTGAGGATTGGTCTTAGGTATGCCAGGTAAATCAGAACTTTACCCTCTAGAGAGAGACCCGACCACACTAACTTCACTCACTTAGCCGCTTGCCATATATATATACCGGTGGTAGGCGGGGCTAACATCTTCTGGACCAATCAGGAGCGTTCTAGCTGGATCTCGGCTCCTAGTGGACGGATCGGGAAAATTCTCGATGTTTCGGGTACTTTCCATTTTGTTGCCAAAGTCGCCAAATTCGTCGCCAATTTTGTCGCCAAGCCTTGGGACCTGTGACGTCACACCCACTCACTATTCAATGCATTACTTTCAATCTGTCTTCCTTACAATGACAGTATTATGGCGGGAAAGCAAAACCACAGGTTCGTAACAATATTGTTTTAAAACAACTCTTAGATTTCTCTTTTTTTTAATAGTTGTTTTCATTAAAAGTACTACAGTAAAACAGCAATCAATATATATATATACCCCACAAAGTTGTTAGAACTTGCATCTTTCCTTGCATAAATTATATTGTATAATTAATAATACAATATTTATTAAAGTAAAAATTCAGTGTTATAAAAAGATCCTTAATTATTCTTTCATCAAACAGAATGATGTTCCTTCGAAACTTTTGTATTTAAATATAGAATTTACATATAATGCTACTTCAAAAATATTATTTAGATATATAATTACAATAAAATTATTTATCAGAAAAATAACATCACATCAGAAAAAATTTTATTAACCAAATTTTTCAAGAAAATTTATTAAAACTATGCTGTTTACTTGAAAGTTCAACTGATTTTTAATAAAATATAAGTTTGAAAACTTCCGTTGGACATCTAAAAAATTACCAGAAGTCAAAATGGGTAAGTATTTTGTTAAACATATATTGTTTACAAATCTTAGAAAAGGAGACCCCTAACGTGCGGAGAGACGTGCTAAATCGAGTTTGCAATTTGACGAGCTTCTATTCAATGCTTTATGACGAAAGATAACTTCCATTAAGCTAACTAAATAGAATTAAATGCTATCATTGCTGACCCGACTGTGAAGCACTAAAATACCTTCATTACAGATGCGATTCGAAAAACTAAGTTTAACATTCAGAATGAAACTCTCATCTTAAACCAGAAACAAAACACGTTAAATTAAAATAACTTGAAATTAACTAAATCCGATAAAATTAACCTTTTGCAGTCGGAAAGACAATTGGATGCAAAATTATCCACTTTGCAGGACCCGCTCATTACACCAAAAAATAAATGCATGCAATTGCTTTGAGTTTCCCTGAAAAAAGAATCTACTTCATTTTAATATCCTGCAGGTATTTTTAACAATTAAAAATAAATTAATTGAATATTCAAATTAAATATTAATAAATAAATCAAATATTAAAATGATGCGCCATTTTGAATATTAGCTGAAATAAGACATTTGATTTCGAAGGATTAAACATGCATAACGAAGAATAAAATTCGATTTTCTATTAACATTTGAAAACTCAGGGAACTGCTAAATTCAAAGCAAGTAAAAAGTGATCAAATCAGCATATTTATGCGATTTTAATTCTTGCATGTCATATTCTGAATTAAAAATGAATCATTTATGTCAAAACGGAGTCAGAAGTCTAAAAATTTTATAGTTATTAATTTGTTTGCTACAGTAAATGAATTAGATTTAATTTCCAATAAAGAACAATAATACAAGAACGGAAATGCAATCTGCAAATATCTACTAGCATTTCAAACTTATCTAAAAAAGTATGCGAGTCAAAACCTAGCATTCAACAAACGTTCATGGAAGAAAAGATATCTCATGCATAATAATACAAATACAATAATTAACAAATCTATACTTATAATAAAGCTCAATGTGTGTGTGTGTGTGTTGGCGCTCTACAGACTAGACCGTTGGACCTACAGCTACCAAATTTGGTACATGTATACCTTGGAGCTTGGGAATGTGCACCTCGGAGCCCTTTTTTCAAATTTTTAATTAGAATTAGAATTAATTAACATTTAGGTGAAATTTCGACGATTTTCCGCTATAATTCCGAAAATATTATCGCACAAACATGATTTTTACATCAATTTAAAGATTAAAAAATTAGATTTCTAACGGCATCTTTGTTTTAATGTATAACTTAAGCTTCTATTTTTAACGAATTTTTAAAGAAATATTTTAACCAAGTTTTACAACAATATATTTCGGACAAAACAATAAAATTTAATCTGCACGAGCACGTCAAGGGGGAAAAATTAGGTTTTATCAGCATGTTGCCATCCTATTGATGGAAGTTCAAACTAAAAAAAAAAACAACTATCATTACAAATTAAATCTAAAGAAATGCAACTTTTAGCACGTGACTCGATAAAATAAAAGAAATATAAAATGTGATATTTTCTAAAATAAATAATGAACGAGCAAAGGGAAAAAATAGCTTTTATTAAACTGTTGAAATCATACTGACAGAAGTTCAAATTAAAAAATAAATTAACTATGACTGCAAATTAAATCTAAAAAAAAGTGTAACATTCACCACGTGATTGGATGAAATTAAATAAATATTAAATGTTATGTTTTCTAAAAAAGAAATACAATACAAAGGTTTCAATGATCGTTTGCAACATCTATATCATTAATTTAGTAAATCAGTGTTACGTGACTTTCGAAGTTTAAATTTATCTGGCAGAGAAATTATAAAGAGAGCAAGGCACATAAGTATTTAATTGAAAATCTTAGACCCCATTACTCTTGCGAACCAGCTGGTCGCCAAAGGCGTCTAGTACTAAATAAATAAATAAACTTACCGAATTTTCTTTGTTAAAAAAGGTTGATAATAGTTATGGAACAAAGTCCGAAATTGTGGATATTATTGCTGTTTCACTTCGCAACCGACGATGAACTGAAAGAAAATCAACCAACTACAAAAATGAATGCGCGCGCTTATTTAATTATCATTTTAAACTCAGATTAAAGAAAAGTTTAGAAAAAAACAAAATGAGAGTGGATTGAAAAATGCAAAACTGACTTCGGTGGACAGCCAATCAAAATTGCTCTTTCTTTTTGCTGATTTTTTTTAAAATACCGAAAGTTTTAATACGTCATCTATTTGTAAATAATGAAGACTTTAGCGCGTAGTTTTGGTAAACATTGAAAATTGTTTATTTAATAGCTAATACGATGGAATGTTTCTTTTTCTTATTTTTTTTTTTTTTCATTAAATGTAAAGAAATGACAAAAACCTTTACATTAAATCATAAGTGGTTATGAGAATTTCTAGCTGGTTCTTTACTTAATGCTGAAATGATCATTGATTCTAGATACAATTTTGACTATTCTGATTTTAAAATAATTTTTTTTATCACAGTCAGATTGATGAATAATTTATTAATACGAAAACTAATTATCTATAAAACATTATTTTAATAAATATTTTCTATAAAAATATTTTAAAAAATCCTTTTACCTTTCTACATTACTGTACTTTATTTGAACTACTAATATAATAAAAGCTTTTTATTATTTGAAATGTTTTTAATTAAGATAATGCCAGTAGAAGCGGACTGACGCTCGCGACGAAATGTCAGTTGAAATAGGACGTCAAAAATCGTCTGTTTCAAAATTCCTCAAATCGGCTCGATTTCAAAAATCGTCTGCACAAACTTTGTTCACAAATGCTATGAATCAGAACATTTTGAAACACAGTTCGAGATAATATCAATTAAATAATTATTTTTTATTAATGAAAATAAACTAAATCATTTTTTTTCCTTCCGAATTGTTAATCGTCTATGACCTTTATTCTTTTAGAATTTTGAAATTTTTTATACGTGTTCGAGAGCAATAAAAAATATTTCACTTCTTTTTCTGTTAAAAAAAAGCAAAATATGGATTAAAAACTATCTGCATACATCTGTTTCATTTGCTCACAATGTTTCTAAGTTATTTCTTCCGTTTAGCGACTGACTTATACTTGCTTTTAAGCATTGCTAAATCACTAACTTAAAGCAAATAAAACCTTGATAAATATATAGGTATTAAAATAAAGCGGATTTTTTTAAATGTGAATAAAAATATTCCATTAATTTTAACGCGTTTACTTTTTTAAATGAAACATTTGGTAGAAATACTGTTTAAAAATATAATTAATATCGCTGAAATAGTAAAGTATTTATTTCTGAGGTGGTATTAAAATATTTCTTTTAAGATTATTTGTTTCGAAGTTAATGTGGTAAAATCACAAAATTAAATTTATTAAATCGTCATTGACAGTGGACTCAAGATCAGTTTAATCCATTCTTGTGGCCTTAAATAAATGTTTAAAAATTACCTTAAATCAATAATATTCTTATAATATGGATAACATTAATAATACACCAATATGACTAGCATTTAACAAATGCAAAACCGGATTTTTTTTCTAGTTACCAGTTGAAACCTGTAGAAGTGGTCTTCCCCAAATACTCTCTATAAAATGTATTTGTGCATCATTAGTTGCATTTCATTAGTGATCAATAATTATAAAATTCCTATCAACGTGCGAGCATTATCGTTGTGTCTTTTTGTCCATTAAATGCTGAGGTGCAAGTAATATATAAATACTAGAAAACCCCTGACGGAAATGCTTGTCAAGCTCTGAACAAATGATACAAAACTCTGAACTACTGCTGTAATCATGAAATCGGATGCCAAATCGCTCACAATTATTGAAGCCACTTCGTTTTTGGCTTATCGCGTTTATACAGTAGGAAAAAAAAGTTTCATCTCGCAGCTAGGGCTATTAATGAATTTTTGACAGAAAACATTTTTTGTGACTATAAAAATTTGAAAATTGGTTTAGCATATTTACATTTATTATTTACTAGCCGCCTTTGGCGACCAGCTGGTTCGCCATGAGTAATGCGTTCTAAAATTTTCAATTAAATCACATATTCATTAGCCAAAATTTAAGAAAAAGTTAAAGTTAAAAGATTCAGTTATTAGTAGTTAAAGAGTCGGTAACTTTATTCGGAAAAACTTTTTGAGTTTAATGCTCTAACAATTTATCGATTATGCTTCCAAAACATTAAAAATGTTTTTTTCGGTGATGTTGTCAAAATGTTAAATATGTTTTTTAAAGAAAGCGAAAAAAGGAGAAAATTATTGAATTAATGATACAGATATTACAAACGATTATAGAAATATTCCATTAAGTCGGGATTTCAATGCATATCCTGTCTAAATTCAACCAGATTTACTGGAAATAAAGATAATTTATGGAATTAATGATATCTATATTGCAAACGATCATAGAATCCATTATTGCCTTGCCTTTATTTTTTTAGAAGATATCACATTTTATATTTATGTTATTTTATCCAGTCACGTGCTGAAAGTTGTATTTCTTTAAATTTGATTTTCGATGATAGTTGTTGTTTTTTTATTTGAACTTCCGGCATTGTTTTATTTTATTTTATCCAGTCACATGCTAAAAAAAACATGGTTAAAATATTTCTTTACAAATTCGTTAAAAATAGAAGCTTAAGTTATACATTAAAACACTGATACCATTAGAAAGCTAATTTTTTTAATCTTTAAATTAATGTAAAAATCATGTTTATGCGATAATATTTTCGGAAGTTATAGCTGAAAAACGTCGAAATTTCGCTTAATTTTAATTAATTCAAATTCTAATTAAAAATTCGATAAAAGGGTTTCGAGGTGCACATTCCCGACCTCCAAGGTATACATGTACCAAATTTGGTAGCTGTAGATCAAACGGTCTGGCCTGTAGAGCGCCAACACACACACACATTGAGCTTTATTATAAGAATAGATGAATATTATAAAGAAAGACTATGTAGAAAATTAAATACGTCGTTGTGAAGCAACACTAGGGCTGTTTGGGGACGGATCTCGTCCTTTTGAACCGCGGTCAGATGACGAGGGTGAAGCCTGCGCTAGCACCCCTCCCCTCTCCAAACTTTTACACCATACCAGCTGGAGGACGTTTGGCCCCGACGGATTTAACGAGCACCAGACCCTCTTATAAGGCGGTTCTTCGGTTGAATCCGGCCTCAAACCTAAGATAAGCATGCAGGATGAATGTTTGATGCAATCGGTTTTCGAACATGGAAACTTCTGGAAGTGAAACAGGCATTTATTACTATGCCAACACGACTTTTAAAAGGCCGATGATTATCTCTCACTCTCCACTTTCCAACATCACTTCCAAGACTTATTTATATATTTTTAACAGTTTAAAAATAAAATATTATTTAATGTTTCTTTCATTTTAAAAAAATCATTTTCTATTCTTGCTGAATTTGCTTCAGATCTTTCAGCTAGTTAGAATATGTTTCTTTTAGGTTTGAATCCAAAAATCAACCTGATAGTTTACTTTCGACTCCCATGTTTTCTGTGATTGCCTGATCTAAATTCTGGAAGAAGAGAACGATGAATGACCGAAGTCTATATAAACAGGTGATAATAAAACACACTTTCCTTTCAATTGGTTTCCATTTTGAATTTCTTCACATAAAATTTATGTGGAGTCTCAATTTTGTTTCTTAATATTTTTAACTTATGGGCTCCATGTGAAATATTTGTTATTTCACTACTAAAGAAGAAATTCATTTTTCATATTACAAACAATTATAAAGTAAGATGATTTGTTTAAATAATTTGCACAATTTTTGGATTATTTGCTGTTTTAGAAATTCATTTTAATTCTCAATTATATAAATACCGACCACCTATAAAGTTCTTTCAAATTAAAATTATATCAGCATTAGTTCTTTTATAATTTGAATAGATTTTTTTAAAAAGAAAACCAATGAATTTTCTTTTTTTTTTATGCATTGATATTTTTTTTTAAATGAATTCCAAATCTTGCAACTTGTTACTCTTTTACGTTTTCGAATAATTATCGCCTTTTAATACGTAAAGTTCAATTGCACTCAAAATAAGTGAACAAACGGAAACTGTGTTCAGTATCATAAGGCAACTAGATTTGAAAGTTGAGTGCACTGTAGTCTACACAAGGTCGGTTTATCAAAATGGGAAATGTAAGCAGTAGACTTAAGTACCTTGTTGTAAGTGGTGTTTGCGATATTAAGATAACTTAATTTTTTCAATTTCATCTGATTTACTGAGTATCTACAAGTGTAAATTCAAATCAAAGTGTACTATTTGAATTTCAGAGTAATATTCCATTTTTTTATCATTTGGGTGTGGTTTTGTGACGAAACATCCATGGAAACATTGGGGAGCTAATATTTATAACCCTTCAAATGCTCTGAAGTTTTACATTAATTTTGCTTAATTTTCCTTATTTAAATTTGGAAGTTCTTAAATAATGAAATTGTTCGACCTAAAACCGAACCGCAATTCAATGTTTTAATATTATTTTAGTATTTGTAACTTAAAGGTGCATGTAAAAATATCTTTCTTTTTCAGGCGGAAGTGACTTTAGACAGTTTCTTTGCCGAAGACTTCGCCCGATTTTTTGGAAGTGAGCGATGTAGCAAGAACTTCGAGAAGAGTGAAAACTGAGTAGCGTCGAGACAGCATTTCTTACTCGGATTCGCTCGAAAACCAAATACTTTTGAAAAGGGCGTTGCCTCATTTGTGAAAGATTACCACCGCCAAAAGAGCAATGTATTAGTTTCATACTTGTGCATTTTAAAAATCGTTGGATCTCAATCAACTTTATGGTAAAAATAATTGTTAAATCCTCATGGGTGGTTTTTACTTTAAGTAGCATTATTTTGAGACATTTATAAATTGTATTCTGTACTTCATATTTTTTCTAAAATTGTTTTTCAGTCATTTATATTATTAAAGTAACCCTCTGTCATGTTCAGAGATCACCATTTTTAAACTGATAAAAATTGACAAATTAAAAAAAAAAACATTAAAATTTCAATCTTGCTCTTCAATATTGATAGTTATTTTGACAAAGGAAAAATGCTGGAAACTATATAGTGCTTGTATTAAATTTGTATGATATATATATATATATATATATTTGTTAAAGGAGCTTAAAATTAGCTTTGTATAAAGACCAAGCTATAGGGGTTTTGTTTCAAAATGACTGACGCAACTTCATTCTTTTCAGCTGTCCAGTCTACAGATAGCAATTTCCAATATAAAAGGAACTAGTTGCATTTGTGCCTGGTATTCATGTGGAGATGTTATAAGAAGACATTACAACGTAGATGAACAAAAGGACAAGTTTAACAAGTCGGTGGTTCAAAGCATCTGTGCTGGTTACCAATGGACAATGGAAGAACAATCGACGCGTCTGTGATGGAATGCATGCTGTTTCGATAAATAGACTAAGGTGCAAAAACTTTCTTCAGCCCAGTCAGATCTGACGAGCAAGATCACATGGTTTTGGAATCATAGTAGATAAAGCTTAATTATAAGAACAAGATCTTAAATTAAGAGAATTCATTGTCTTAGTATTTGATTAGTTTGCTTAGTAAATGAGAGTAGTCGGGTTACCTATCTAAAAAATTGTATACTTAAGAAATAATAGAATAACTCGCGAATAATATATAATTGTGTGATCGCCAAATTATCAGCTGAAAGTATATTTATATGTTGTAAAAGATTTTTTACAATTGTAGGAAATGTCCACATTTGTCCGAATTAGAGTATTTAATAAAAACGTGTTTTAATTGATTTAACCACAGTTTAATAAATATTTATTAATTTAATAGTTTTAAAGTACATCCCTCAAATATCAAAATTCCATTAACTATGAAATTGTCAGCTGTAATTTCTGAGCTTACAAGAAGCAAGATTTTATTGCAGAAGAATTTTTAGCTATTCTTATTTCAGTTTTTAAATTAAATTTCTCATTTATTCACTCTTTGTGTCTTATGGTGAGCTTAATGCTCCAGTAGCTTATCCCATGGGTTGGAAATCCATTTTCTATTCCACCTCTTTTTTTTTTTTTTTTTTTGTAGTTTAGAATTTATTTTTAAGATTAGCTTTTTATAATCACGTAACATAAGGTATCGGTTCACTTCGTTTGAACTTATATATATTTGAACTTATTTGCAAATATCATATTTAAATAGCGATTTT
>JAPMOQ010007945.1:1694-15742 GCA_026543055.1 Argiope trifasciata | reverse complement strand
TTTTTTTTTCTTTCAGAAATTGAATAAGTGCTACAATTTTAAAATTTGTAAGATTTTTCGAAACATAATAAAGTATTCAACGATATTTTGGCTGTAATTTCATAAAAAACATAGATCACACCAGTGAAAAAAAAGGTATCATTGAAAAAGGCTGCATGATGGATTTTTAATGCACAGTGATGAAATCTTTCTTTAGTGAGATCGCACTTGCTTAATCCATACACTGCAGGACTTCTAATGGTATTTTACTTGCAAAAATATTTCTAACCAAGTAGCAATTTACTGTACTATAGAATTTAATGAATACTTATCCCAAAATACTACGATAAATTTAATATTAAATATTTGGCCGCGTTTTATTATTATTATTTCAATTTTTTGTACTTTTTCGCACATTTATTTTTCGAACTGAAATTTGTGTATTTATAAACATAATTTATATATGTCCATAGAATTGCAACATGCAACTCGTTATGCCTAATCCTTTATTTTGTTTTTTGAGGAAAATGCATAAATAACTTTAAAATAATAATTATGTAAGCATTGATAAGCATCCTAGAGTTCATAAATATTTTAAATTCGTATTGTTTTTTCTTTTTCATTGGAAATTTATTCTACATCACCTGGCAGTGGCTCAAGTTATAGAGTTCACTAGTAAATGCGTCAAGTGTGATCCTTTTTTAGTTCTGACAACCTTAATTACTTTGATTCATCCATAATAACTCCATCCCAATTGCTTGCCAGTGTCATCTGGTATACATGGATTTGAAAATCAAATCGCAGCTAAGCCCCATTCCAACGACCTGTGGGCATCTGGAGAAAGGCACACTTCTCCCTCTCTTGTGGTTTTTGCGACTTCTTCGATAGCACTTTAATTTACCAACAATTTGCGAGAGACACCGGACCAACGTTCACAGGCGAAGGTGGTCACACAATCGGTCAGTTGACAGATTTATGACCAAATCCTTTAGGCCGATGGTCGTAGGAACGCGGCTATAGATAGTCAACTACTCAGTGTTATCAGAATTTTCTAAGGCCGCGGTAGTCTGGTTGGTAGAGCGTCAGTCTCGTAACCGAAAGGTCGCGGGCTCTGTACTCGTTTCGGCCAAAGACCGCCGTGTTGGCTCATGGCAGTTGGGGCACGTTGAATATGTCATGACTGCAAAGTCCTCCAAGTTCCCTGAACAAATGATACCTCTGGAGGTACTGAATCAGGGATGAGTCGGTCTCTGATTTGGATCTCAATTCTGACCTGCAGATGAATGAATGAGTGTATTAATGAATTCGTCCACCCCCTCAAAAGGGTTGTATAGTGTGTGTTGCAGTAAAGTCGTCCTTTCACCTGAACGGTGCTCGTTCACTACGAAAGACGCACACCTCTGCCTTCATTCGAAAGAGTCCCGCTCATTCGGGCTTGGTATGACCGAGTGGCATTAAACCCACTACCACCAGGATTTTCTTTTAATATGTTTCGGTCATAAAATCAAATTAAGAATCATAATTTTTGGTGAATTTGAATTTTTAAAAGAATTTGGATATCTTAATTTATTGTTCGGATAGCTTAAAACTGTTATGTATGTCCATGGCATTAAATTCTGCGTCTTCAGTGTCCAGTCTGGAATGCTCTTCATCGCATTTCTCTCCCACTTCGTCTTCACATTCGACTGATCCCCATTAATTGGAGACTTTGTTCTGTCTCGCATGGGAGATCCAATGAGATGCATTAGGTAGGCAAACAGAACCTCCTCCCGAAATAGGGTCCATTCTGGACACTGCCCGTCTCACTGGTTGCTCCAGATAATCGCCAGTGCCTCGTTTCAAGAAGGGAGGAAGTGCCATACCATGCTGGGTGTTTGCACATTTCGTGAAGAACTTTAGTATGGTCCAATGATCTTTGCCAAGGACGAACTCCCAATGTAGAAGTACTGCTGGTATTCCTTCAGTAACGTGTGTTAATGCTATTATTATAGATGTATACTAGTTCACAACCGGCGTGTTGCTGCCGCAAAAGAAATAATCTTTGAGATATCGTTTGGAATTTGAAATAGTTATCTTGTTTCATTCAGAATGATGTTTATTTTCTTGTCAGCAATAAATGATTGGAATTCATTGAAATGGAAGGATGTATAAAGAAGAAGCATAAATAGTATTTATTCTATTTTTATTACTTTATAATACAAACAAATATTCATTTTTATGTATTAGATTTGTGCATTCTTTTAGAATTATAACGCTTGGTGTTCTTTCAAAATGGGAATGAAAGAAACTATTTATTGTATCTCGTGATTCGTTTCATATTCGTTCGGAAATCTCAAGTTTAATGATAAAAAATGGGAATAAAATATTTTCTTTTAAAATAGATAAAACGCAGATAATATATTTATGCCATAAAATCTTTAATATAGTTGAAAAGATAATTTTTTGAAAACTAAAATCGTGCAAAGTTATTTGTACTAAAATATTTTCTGTAGTGCAAAAAATTGTTGAAATTTTACTAAATGTTTTGTTAAAATTTTAAACCTATAGGATCATTTCCCTTTAAACTTTCTCGTACACTCTCTAATAAAACTATTACGTCAGAGGAAGATTTATAATGCATTTACATGCAATGACTACGAAATAGGAACGTCTGGCTTGAATTTAGCAACTTTACTGAATCTGTTGTGTTTTCTTGGCGAGTATTTGGTGGTTAATCTATAGTTAACAGATGTAGTAAATAGATATGAAAATATTTTTTATACTTTAGATGATTGCATTATGTCTAAAACCATCCTGTTAAATGCAAATAATAAGTATGCAAAGTTTTATCGCAATCGGATGAGCGGCACGGCAGCGCATAAGAGACAAAGATTCATTTTTATTTACATAGATGTGACTAGCTGGTACCCAACGCGTTGCTACCGCCGAAAAAATAACATTAAGTGAAATCAATCGAATCATTTGACAATGTTTCATCGAAATAGGATGAACGGTAAGACAGCATATAAAATACGAACAGACAAATATTCATTTTTATCTATTAGATTTGTGTATTCTTTTAGAATTATAAAATGTTGTCTTCATTTCTGAAAGGCAATTTATTGCATCTCCTGACTCATTTAATATTCGTTCAGAATTCTCAAATTTAATTTTAGAAAATGTGATTGAAATATTTTCTTTTAAAATTGGTTAAACATAGAAAATATGCATGTGCCATAAAATCGTGAATAGAGTTGAAAACATAATTTTTGAAAATGAAGATTGTGCAAAATGATTTGTAGTACAATATGTTTAGAGGCTATTTCAAAAATCTCTAAATTTTATTAAAATTTAAAACGCCCCGGGGTGCTTTCACCCAAACTTTCTCGCATAATCTGTAATAAAAATGTTACCTCTGAAAATGACTTGCATGACCTTTGCGTACTATAGCTACAAAATATTAACCTTTCACTTGGATTTTGTCTTCTCGGCGAGTTATTTGGAGATGAATCCTTGGTAAAAAATGCGGTTAAGATTCAAATTTTTTTAAAAAAATTTTAATAATTGTAATATCTCTAAGACCATCTCGTAGTTGTAAACAATAAGCTGACCCAGTTTCATCGCAATCGGAAACACGGTTTTAGGAAAGCATTAGAGGCATACAGACAAACATTCATATTTATTTATATTGATATACATGTATGAGTAAATTGAAAATATGAATTTTATGCTGAGTCGAAAGAAAGTATATCTGATTTCTAAAGATTCAATCTAAAAAAACAGCTGTATTGTATACTACATCATCTGGGTAGACTTGTCAAATGCTGCTCCTTGATTTTGACGAATTAAGTTTTCGTGGATTTGTACCTTCACCATCTAGCAATGCTTTAACACAATTCTTCTTGTTTATTTCATTTTGTTGCTATTTAAATTAGAATTCTAGTATGAAAATGTGGAATTTTCCTTATAATTATATCCATTTTGCGTTATTATTACTTTCCTTATAATTATTTCATTTTTGCCTTATAATTATTTCTTTTCCGTCTTATAATTATTTTCCTTATAATTATAATTTTCTTATAATTATTTCACTTTTGCCTTATAATTATTTCTCTTTCACTTTATAATTATTTTCCTTATAATTATTTCACATTTGTCTTATAATTATTTCACTTTTGCCTTATAATTATTTTCCTTATAATTAATTCTCTTTCGCCTTATAATTGTTTCACTTTTATCTTATAATTATTTCTCTTTTGCCTTATAATTATAATTTTCTTATAATTATGATTTCCTTATAATTCTTTCTCTTTTGCCTTATAATCATTTTCCCAATAATCCTTATAATTATTTTCATTTTGAATGGCAATATTTCAATTAATATCATTTCATTTTTTTACGTTAGCATAATAATATTAAAGGATAAGTATGCAAATGCAATAGCATTTCCGACCATTTCAACAAAGATCTGCAATTCAATCGAAATGACTTAAGCAAACATCGCATAGAGATAAATCTCGAGTTCTCAATTTATCGCGGTGACTTACCCCATTCCGACCTTGGCTGCATGAATTACCGATGACGGAAGTTGCTCTCTGCCTAAATCATTCCTTCGGGCTTGAAATATGGCGTCCGACAGCGCATCCAAGTCGACCATTTGGCTTTCAAGTGGAAGGAATATTGCCGGTGTCATTGGGAAGTGACGATCATCATACTGCCCTGAACGACACTCTGTCCTCACCTTTGCAATAATAAGTAAGAAGGAGAATAATTATCTTCGGAGTCGAATTGGGAATTTTAGAGTGTCTTCCTTGAGTGCGTTAAAAGTTATTTTGCATTTCAAGATATTCAGTTCCTGTTGCGATATGAAGCAAAATATATGTTCACTCACCATATCTGAATTATCTTCTGTATGTATGTATATATATATATATATATATATATATATAATATAATATAATTATATATATAATTATATAATTATATATATATAATCGGTGGATAATGGTCAAAACTATTGACACGGAAATGGATTTTAATTGTCTTTAATAATGTTATGGTTGTGTGTGTGTATATACATACAGAAATCAAAGCATTACAATTGAGAGCCTTTAAAATTGTTTGATGGAATTACCAATATGTCTCTTCACTAACATACACTGTGTGTGTTTTAAATGATTGCTGGGTAAAGTCTGCTTGATCAAACGCCGCCTTTTCTAATTAGAAAAAAAATTCAAATTAGAGTTGTATTTCGAATTTCTATCATATTCTAGGAAAGTTCGAATAGTTGAAGTTTGTATTCATGCAAAGACAGTTAAGGTGTCCGACTACGTCCGACGGAAACGTTTTTGAAAATGTGGATTTAAAAAAAACTATTTATGGTTTTTAGATGTATTTTCAATTACAAATATCATAAATACAAAAAGAAATATTTAAAAATGTACTATAATTTGAGAAATAGGAACATTTGTAGTAAATTATAAGGACGCTTAACCAAAACGGTTAACTCTCTACTCAAAATGGTAGTGCAGCCATTCTGTTTTTCTTTGTATGCAAGTTATGGAACATAATGATGAATGAAATGAACCAAAATCTAAGAAATATTTTGAGATGCAAAGATGTAATGGATAAAAATATGCGTATATATACGTATGCCTCTTTTCCATGAATTCACAACTGAATTTATAAATCTATAAAAATTAAAAGCATTGGCTTCAACATTTATTTGAAACCATTTTGTTCTGTTCAAAAATTCTTTAAAAGCTTGTGTTATTTATCTATGTCTGGGACTATCAATATTTTTTTAAAAAAACTTGTCAGATTTAGAGGCACTTAATTTCACGTTGCCACAAAGCTACGTTCCAAATCGCAAGGATACTGTCGTCAAATTTCTAGATTTTTCGCATTTCTTTAAACTTTTCTTTAGATTTCATTTCAATAATGTCTTATGGGAAAAGGGGGGTAGTGTAACGGGCATTTTCGTGGCGCGTGCTTCGAACGTGATCGTGGTGTCCATCGTAAGGGTCATTTTCCACAAAAATCACGACAAACTGTGTACGCCCACCTCCCCACTTTACTGTTACTATATTTTTATTTATTTATTTACTTTTTTTCTATTGAACGATCCTTTCAACTGAACAAGCAATTCCACTAATCATACAACAAAATTTTTTCGTGACTTTTGAGAGGGTGGACGTAGAGAGAAGGGGGATAGGGGAAGGGTGGATAGAAAAAAAAATTGGAAGGATCGAACGATCGAAGGAGATGGAGCAATACAATCAAAATAAGAAAACGATTTTAGAGATCCCTAGGAGAAAAGACACGTCAGATACTGCTACAGCGAAGAGGAGAAGAAACAAAGACTTTACGACAAATAGGTTTTCAGCCACCCCTTCCCTCCCCCCTCCATCGAACCCTCTGAGCTCTTCTTTGATTGGAAGAGGATGAAGAAAGATTTATGATAGATGGAACACTGTTGTTTTCTTTTTTCCGGAAGCGGCGTGTAATAAAGAAATCGAACAAAATCTTTTTGAGCGGGGCATCCAATATGGCAGCAGCAACTTCTTGGCATCTCCGCTTATTTCGGCGGGAAAAATATCCGGCAACACCGATTGGAAACTGAAGCTTTTTCTTGGAAAATTCATCTCCTTGTTGTTCTCTTTCCCGCGTTCTTTTCACATTCTTAGAACTTTGCCTCGTTTTCAGAAAATCACTCATTCACTTTGCCTCGTAATGGTTTGAAAGCACCACTCGGTGGTTTTCTGAGATGAAGATCGTCGCTCCCTGCCCCAGCTTCTGGTGGAACGAAAGATTGCGTTCTGTGGTTAACGTAATGTGTAGCGAATCATTCTACACACTTTCCTGAACATCCGTGTATGCACTTTAATTCCTGGTTTACCCGCTTTCAAATCCATTGTATGCGTTTTTTTAGAAAAATCAACTTATGCTACCTGTCATATCTCTAACCACCGATGAGCTGCTCTGTCTGTCCTAAAGAGGATGTGCAGTGAAGAGTAGAGGAACAGCTACGTGGGGGGTAGAGGACATGATGATGATTAATTAGTCTCTGTGTATTCCTGTCTGGCATGTATAGTTATCACACTACCTGTTTGTAATGCGTAGTATTGTTACGAATCTGTGATGCGGTCTCTCAGCAAAATTGGTTCTATCGCTAGGAAGAATGATTGGCAGTATTCTATATTGGGTGCTGCTGAATGCTCTTAGCCAGTAATCCCAGATCTTGGCGGCGAATTTGGCGGAAATACTGGCGATACAAAATGGATAATAAAAAATTGATATTACCATATTTTTTGCAATACGAAATGGATAATACTCGACACTTCGAGAATTTTGTCGATCCATGCATTAGGAGCCCAATACGCCTGATTAAAATAGAAGTTTCTTGTCTCGACTCCTGGGAATCTTAAAAGGACCGCTGTCTGAAGTTGCCAGTTGTAATAGTTGGTATCGACGATAAATAAATTGGATAATAGCCGAAACTTCCGGAATTTTGTAGTCAATCCATCAATCAAGAACCAAGTTACGCCCTGATTGGCCCAAAAGCTTCTAGCCCTGCCTTCCGAGAACTATAAAAGGCTGGCACTCTCAATCTGGAATGATCTTGAATTGGTTGTCGTGGATAATAGTCTTCAACGAAGAAGTGGTGGTGAATTGGATGATGAGAATTAGTATTCGGAATTGACGATAAATAACGGGTCTTCATGTGGATAGCGAAGCAATGGTGGAGTCAAGCTAGTGCTGAACTGAGCTGTGTGCCTTGTTGTCTGTTGAAGAAGCAGCGTCTAATCATGTGTGGACAGTCTGGTGGTAGTGATACAGTGAAGTGAGGGACGGTAAGAAGTTTCAGCCGTCTGGAGAGATCGTAGAGTGAAGTTTTGAGGATCCCCTCTCCTGCTGAAACCTGTCTTGTCAATTAGTGTGCAGTTGACGTTGTTACTGTCGTATTTCTACTTGTGGGCTAATGTTGTTGTTGTGTGCTACTGTGTGTTCGTCTCGGCTGTACATATTTGTCGTCTTTGTGCTGTCCTGTCTTCGAGTAAATAAAATTCGTCATTGTTTTTTGCTAAAGGACTGCTTATTGTATTTTTCACTCCTTTCAGCCAACCTGGCGGAATGGCAGTCCGTAATAATATTTTTGTCAGTTGGCATCTAAATTGTCAGTATAGGCAGATATTTACCAAACATGTATTCAGTCTTAGATATCCGTGTATTTTTTGATGTATCCAAAATATTTCGATATTTCAGAGGCCGCGATGGCCTGGTGGTAAGATCTCAGATTCGGAACCGGAGGGTTGCAGGTTTGAAGCCCAATTGCACCGAAGAACCGCCATATAAGCGGGTTTGGTGCCTGTTAAATCCGTCGGGGGCAAACGTCTTCCTGTTGGTATGGCTTGTTCAGGGTTTTTCTAGTGACGGTATTTCAGTAGTCTATCCTTATTTTCAAGTAATATACTACTTAAGGTATATCTTTCCATTTTATGGCATTGAAGTTGTGATATTACATTGTGGTTTTTTTTTATTTGAATATGGTTTTAGAACACCCCACTGTAAAGTTTTGTTTCTATATATTTCATTTTCCCTAACTGTGGAAATTTCTCCTTTGATAGACCCAAGTGTCGTCCTTCTCATCCGATCGTGTTTCAAAATTTCGGGATCCGTCCCAAAATAGCCCTAGTGTTGCTTGATGATGATGTCGTGTCCGTGTTTCCACGGAAAGGGGTGCAGTAGCTTTTGAGGGTAAAGACCCCTGAGCGGCCAGAGGGCAGAAGTCTGACTTCTAACTCAGATGAACACATTCGCTTGCACAACCCCTTTTTACAGGGGAGGGGCACATTCATACACAGCACAACCGGGACGCCCAGATCACAGGGAAGACACGCTACCCCTAAGCCAGGACGCCGGCTATTGTTGTTTCAAAACTGGGAGTTAGTGTAACTAAACTAAACTTCAGTAATGGTTCACGTGTGATTTTCCGTACTTTTTAATTTAATGCCTTAATTCCATTTTTACTGTATCCTTTTATATTTAGTCTTGTCAAGAAGAGAAGGGTGGAAGGAGGGGTATAGGGGTCGATTATCCTTTCCCTCTCTCTCTCAATCTCTTTGAAGCATTGCGTCTGAGGGTTGAGGATTCTTTCTCTCTCATTTCTTTAAAGCCGCAACACTGGGGGGGGCGATTTGGGGGAGGGGGAGACAAAACGAACTCATCTTTTCGTATGATGTAAAAAAAAAGTTAAAATGGCCACCCATTTTCTTTTTTGCCATTTATCCTCTACATTGCAAGTTTCTCTCTCCCCATTTTTATCCCTTTTTTCAACTGAACGGAGGGGAAAAAAAGCAACAAAGGGATAAATAAAGGAATTGTCCTTTAAGTTGATGCGATCTGCTCAATGAAAGTCCGAGGGTTGTTGGAGGGGGTGGGGTGGAGAGAAATTGGAAAGATTAAAAAAAGGCGGATGAACAATCAGCGTCAGACTGGTTTTGTTTATTTATTATTATTATTTATTTTTTTAAAAAGATATTGCCTGAAGTTGATTGGATGGAGGAATTTCAATGGCGATTACTTGAATTAAAAGAATTATTTCTAAATAATGATTTTTTTTTTTTGTTATTGGTATTGAATAATTGGTTTGAATTAAAAGAATTATTATATATATTGGTATCGAAGAAAAGAACTATTTCTTTAATATTCAGTGAGTTAATTAATATTATATTCGTAAATAATAATAAATAATAATATTTTATATCTAAATAATAAATATGAATAAATTATTTTATATCTAAATAATGAATTTTTTTTTTTGATATTAGTATTAAATATATGGTTTGAATGAAAAAGAATTATATTGGTAAGAATTATTATATGTATTGATATTGAACTAAAAGAATTATTTCTAAATAATTAATTGTTTTTTGGTATTGGTATTAAATATATGGTTAAGCAAGATTACTTAATATTAATTTACTTTTCTAAATTACACTAAATGTCTTCAATTTTATTTCATCGTTATCATACTAATGATAGTAATGTCAAATAGTAAATATCTACAGCCTTATTTACTATTTGACTATTACCTTACTGTTACTATTTCAAAACGAAAGTTAATTACGAGTCATTCCATATTTCTATCCATTGACTCACTGAATCACGATCCATAATGAACCGTGAATGATCGTCATGATATCGATTAATCGATTTTTTTTAGAGACTGAGATCGTAAAATCGGTATTTCTTAGAAAATGGATTTTTTTCAATGTATCGAAAATTGCCACAACCCTACTTACTGAAGTTAAATGGTAGCAATTAATAAAATACAATTATCATTGTTAATTGAAAAAAATGTTAGCAATTAATAAAATACAATTATCATTGTTAATTGAAAAAAATGTTAGCAATTATTAAATACGATTAGTATTATTAATTGAATACAATGTTAGCAATTATTAATAAATGTTAGCAATTATTAAATCCAATTGTTATTATTAAATGAATATGAAGTTAGCAACTATTAATAAATGGTAGCAATTAATAAATACAATTATTATAAATTGAATACTATGTTAGCAATTATTAAATGCAATTATTATTATTAAATAAATACAATGTTAGTAATTATTAATTAACGGTAGTAATTAATACATACAATTATTATAAAATGAATACTATGTTAGCAATTATTAAATGTAATTACTATTAATAAATGAATACAATGTTAGCATTAAATATATTATTATTAATTGAATATTGTGTTAGCAATTATTAATAAATTTTAGCAATTATTTAATACAATTATAAGCTTATTAATTAAATACAAGTAATAATTATAAAGAAAAGAAGCGCTTTTCTTCAGATTGAATTCGATATTTGAATGTATTAGCAGAACATGTCTCCAAACATAAAAATCCAAACCTGTCTCGCGTCACATTCTCCTCCTTCCCACGCACCAATCATTAGCTCTTTTCTCCTGGCAAGCCTTTCTTGCTCCTTTTCTTCAGTTGCTACCTCGACAGGATAAAAAGCCTCTACATGTTGCTCGCCTAATTAACTTCATTAGTTGTTAACTAACGCCATTAGTTGCCGCCATTTATTTGTCGAGCTTGGGATAATCCCGATACCTTTCCCGAAAAGCAAGCGCCCAACAAATCACTCGCACTCAGTCGATAGGGCTTCTTTGCACTTCTTTTCTTTGTGGTCTACTTTTGTTTTTGTAGATTTTCTTTATTCTTATGTACGAGCTTTGTGTTTGGGATTCTTTATTTTCAACAGTACTCTAAGTCTTCTATAATTCTTTTTTTTTTTTAATTAAACAAAATAGTTTTGTGCAGTTTAAAAAAATTATTACTAGTTATTTTTGGTTTAATATTAAAAAAATCATGAAAGTAGAATGGGTAAAAAAAATTAAGGATTACAATTATTACAATTCAGAAGAGCAAATTTTGAAAATAAAAGTTTTTGGGAATTTTAAAACTGGAATAGTTTGTAAAAGCCTCGCCGGGTTCATTTTTCTGATGTAGCTAAATTTGGCCTTAATCGGCTCAAAATGCTGATATTTTTAAATAAATGAAGCATAGCAGATGTAAAATGTGTTCGATTATATTTAATTGTTGTCGTGTTCGTGTTTTTCACGGAAAGGGGGTGCAGTAGCTTCTGAGGGTAAAGACCCCTGAGCACCCAGAGGACAGAAGTCCGACTTCTAGCTCACACACACGACACAACCCTTTTTAGGGGGTGGGTTCATTCATACACTCATTCATCCATCAGCAAGTCGGAATTTAGATCCAAATCAGAGACCGACTCATCCCTGATTCAGTACCCCCAGAGGTATCGTTTTGTTATGGGAACTTGGAGGACTTTGCAGTCTCGACATATTTAACGTGCCCCCACTGCCATGAGCCAACACGGCAGTCTTTGACCAAGACGAGGACAGAACCCGCGACCTTTCGGTTACGAGACTGACGCTCTACCAACCAGGCTACCGCGGTCTAATATATTTAATTTTTATGTCTATATGCAAATTTTTTTTGTAAATTTTCCATTAGAAATTTACATGAAATTTTTTAAAAAAATAATTTAGTTTTCGTGTGAATGAAAAACATTCCACAATTATTGGTTTATTTTATATGTTCCGAAATTAATTTCTTACCAGCTTCATTTATTTCATCATAAAACGTAATTCTATAATCGAGGTATAGAATATAGAAATTTGATTCCGCCCTCTAAAAGTAATTCCCCAGTGGAGTTTTAAGAAGCATTCTATTACGATTCATTATTCTTCTCTTTCTCCCTCTTTATATATACCGGGTGGCCAGAAATAAAACACCCCTACTCTGACCTCCCTGGATATCGAACTACTCAGTGTAAAGGCTTGAAAATTTGTGGACATACTATTCAAAAAATGGGGAAACGGATTTCACGAAAAAAAAATTTAGTTCCAGAAATCACCGATAGGTGGCGCTGTACCACTGGACGTATGCTGAAAAGACACAAAAACACGTTTTAAACACATTTTATTTGAAAGTACCAAGCATACATGAAACAAGGACGTTATCGATGCAGGGAATGCTGCTCAATATGGTTCCCTTCCTGAAGATGTAAAATGTGAAGTCTGTGGACAGCTTGTTCAACTGCGGATCGTAACTGGTCATCTGAGATGCTTCTCACATGCAGACTGATACTCTCTTTCAAATCTGCCAAGGTTATCAGACGTTCTCGATAAACAAGGTTTTTTAAGTGTCCCCAAAGCCAAAAATCACACGGATTAAGATCCGGTGAACGAGATGGCCAAGTTGTCGGAAACGCGCGACTGATTATTCTGTCAGTGGTGAAATGTTGGCGAAGAAACTGTTGCACAGGGAGTCCAATGTGTGGAGGTGCTCCATCTTGCATAAAAGTAATGGTGTCAAGGCATTGGCGCTGCTGCAAATGGGGTACAACAAATGTTTCGAGCATCCTTTTGTACCTGTTGGCCGTCACGGTACTTGTCTCAAGGCCATTGGAAGTAACCTCTTCGAAAACGAACGGTCCAAGGATGAATGTGGCTGTGAATCCACACCAGACTGTAACTTTCGGTGAGTGGAGTGGAATCTCTTGGAAGGTACGGGGGTTTGTCGTGTCCCATATGCGACAGTTATGGGTGTTCACTGTTCCACTGAGGTGGAAATGGGCCTCATCGCTCCACAGAATCTGCCACGGCCACGATGCATCCACTTCAACTCTAGCAAGAAATGTCAATGCAAAGGTCAGTCGCATCTCCCTGTCTGTGGTCAGCAATTGTTGATTAGGGCGGATTTTGTACGGGAAACAATGCACCATTTTTCTGAGTACGTTCCACACTGTGCTATAGGGAACACCCAAGTGTCGTGACACTGCACGTGCACTACTGCAGCCTAAAACATTATCCATTGACTGTTCAACAATACCGGTGGCAACATCTTCAACGACATCTGAACGAACCGGTTTGCGTCCTCGACCAGGCTGAACTCCAAGATGTCCAGTTTCCTCGAATCGAGCGATCATTCTCCTGAGAGCTTGTGGAAGCAATGGTCCCTTACGCAAATCCTTAAGTCGGCGAAACTCTCGAAGTGTGCTGGAGCATTTCCTTTATTCTCGTAAAACAACTTCACAAGCAAAGCGCGTTCTGGCAGCGTGACAGCCATCACTAATAAGAATGACATTCCCCACCTTTTAACTTCTTTTATACCCAGAACATGGCTTCTAACCATGCTTTATGCAAATTTTTCTGGTTACAGTATGAAATTGCAGTTACAACGGGAGTTCTAGCTTCTTTACTATTTTTATTTTCCATAAGGGGCAGAAAAATTAAAAAGGAAGCATGGAAGCATTCCATTCCGCATAAACATTTTAATTTTTATTATTATTTGTGTCTTTTGATCATAGTTCCAGTTGTGCAGCGCCACCTATCGGTGATTTCAGGAACTAATTTTTTTTTCGTGAAATCCGTTTCCCCATATTTTGAATAGTATGTGTACAAAATTTTGAGCCTTTACACTGAGTAGTTCGATATCCATGGAGGTCAGAGTAGGGGTGTTTTATTTCTGGCCACCTTGTAT
>JAPMOQ010007943.1:0-35038 GCA_026543055.1 Argiope trifasciata | reverse complement strand
AGACATCTCAACATCTCTTAGGAACCGACCCAAAACGAAATTAAAAACTTCGAAAACCGCTGGCAGGCAAAATCGATGAGAAAGAAAAGGGTCGGCTCAAAATTAGTGCTGTCCGATGATCCTCGAAGAGTAAAACAATGGACGACGAGCAATTTCGCTTTCATGGCAAAAAAAGACTGCCGCATGTTAATCTCTCGAAGAATGCCGGATAATTGCAGTGGAAGACAATGCTATGACATTCTTACTGGAGGGAAAGGAGGAGCGGATATTGTTTTTTCATTATTTATTTGTGCCTTGATTACTTTGTATCAGGTACGGAAAGATGCCTGAGGCACTTGGGTAAGAGTATAAAGATCTTGTTGCAAATCCGATGAAGGATCAGTCGCATTTGGTGGCTTTCGGCAGAAGAGATGCATTTTGTTTCTGTTGGGTGATTAACAGGGAGAGGAATTTCATTTGTCCCTTTGACGCTTAGCTCTTAACATCCTGCCTTTTCCTGATACACAATCCTTTACACCAGGGTTTATCATTCTTTCTCTGTAATTTCCCAAAGATAGGCACTCATAAATTTAATAAATGCCTTTTAATGTCAAGAGGAAAAAAGGGGACAGCTTGAGTTATAATGTAAAAAGACCAGATCATAGATTTGTGTAGCAATGTAAAAATATACGTTATTTTCCAGCTTCGAAAGGGAAACTTCACTTCTTTGATAGATTTTTAGAAATGTTGACCAAACCAGGAATAATATTATGTTTGAAAGCAAAAAAGGGAATAAAATTTATTAAAAGGAATCCGGAATGAAAATTTTATTAAGGATCATTTTGAGATATGAATTCAAAACAGGGATCTTCTAATGTGAGGTGTCTTACTTTTGCATAAGTATTAATCTTAGACAGGCTCCCAATTAAATTAGTAAAGTAGGATCATAGAGTTGAGTAACAATGTAAAATGTTAAGGTATTTTTTAACTTTGGAAAGGAAATTTATTTGCTTTGTTAGTTCAATAGAAATATAGACCAAATTGGAAATAAATATTTAGTTTAAGTGTAAAAAAAATGGAATTAAACAGAAGGAAAAAGGAATCTACCCTGAAAACTTTATAAAGTGCCATCTTCAGACAGATATTTAAACCAAGGATTTTTCTTTGTGGATTTGGACTTTCATTTAAATATCTATTCTAGACAGACTCCCATGAATTTCATAAATGACTTTCAATAGCTCGTTATAAAAAATATAGCCTTAAATATGAGTAACAATATAAAAAAAGATATGCTATTTTCTAATTTTGAAAGAGAAATTTCTCTGCTTTGCTCGATCACAGAAAATATTGTCCAAATTATGAATAAATATTAAGTTTAAAGGCAAAAAAAGAATAAAATGGATTAAAAGGAATCTGGCATGAGGATGTTATTAAAAGTCACATTCAAACAAGGATTCAATCGAGGAATTTTTTGTTCTGTGAGAAGCCTGACATTAATCCAAGTATTGTAACACGAAAGTCCTAAGAAATTTAAGTTTTGAAGAAACGTTTTTTTAACGAAAATTTCAAAGCGCTACGTTTTGAAATTTACGAATTGCATTAAAATTAAAGAAATAATAATAGCGAAATATTTCAAAAATGTTATCTCAGACCAGAAAAATCAATAAAACCATTCAAAACCATTATTGAATTATGAAACCAATAAACATCAATAAAATATAAAAGCAAAGCAAAGAACGTGCTAGTTCTTCGCATGTCTTTTTATTGTTTAAGTATTTATAAAAATTTATTTAATTTTTGATTGGCAGTTCATTACTAGAAATATTGATTCAATTTTTCTCTATGTCCATTTTCAAATTGTTTTTATATTTAATGAACATAGAATCTAAGGTATACATATAATGTGTCACACTGAAACTAGTAGTATAACTTAGGAACTACAGTTGCTGCTTGGTAGTCGTACAGTCTGTCTTTCAATTGTTATTGTGTTTCAATTTGTTATTTGACATTCAATTGTCGAAGTATTTCAATTCGTTATTTGACATTTAAAATGTTATTTTTGTTGAACTCTTTGCACAGAGTGCATGTATGACCAAACTTTTTTTAAATTAAAGTTTTATACAACCAGCAAAAAATTTAAATTCCTAATTAGTTGCTAATATATATATATATATATATATATATATATATATTTATATATAACCTGAAAATTTTTAAAAATTTCAATGCGTATTTTTATTTTTTATAATTTGTGTTATTCATTTTTCTTACTTATGACTTTTTAAAATTCTTAAATTTGTGACCTTTTATTTTCAACTGTGTTATAGTATAACAAAGATTATTTTTATATATGTGCGTGCTAGTTTATTATTTTAAATAACTGCGAAACATTTTTGAAAGCATTTGTTAAAAAAGAGGAACTTTCATCTTTTATAGGGAAAAAAGCATATGACCTGATTTAAGAAGACAAATTTTTTTGTGTCTATGATTCGCAATACTAAAGCGAGAAAAAATGCGCTTGCCACTTCAATGATTACATCGCATTGTGTTTTTATCCAAGGGCTTTTCTTAAATAGAATGATATCAAACAATCATATTGTTATAATTTCTTCTTTAAATTCTTAATGCCTTCATATTTGTTATTTACTTTTCGGAAATCAGATATTAATATAGAGCAAAACATTTTTAGATATAAACCAAAACTGTTTATTACGATATTATTCACAAATTAATTTTGCTATTTATAATTAAAGTATAGAAAAAACCATTCTTTTGTAAATAAATCATTTTTAAATGTTTTCTTTTGTAACGCATTTTTTGCATTTTTTTAGGAAGAACTTTTCTTTATTAACACTTGAAATTTGATTCTTATTGCTGTAACTTTCATTAAATAATTATTAGTTTTATAAAATAATATTAGATATATTTTCATTTCCAAAAGTTATATTTTATTCGTTGACAAAATTTTTTCAAAAGATTGTAATTTAGTAAATTTTAATAATTAAATAAATAATTTTTTAAAGTCTTTTATCCACTTATGATAAATAATAATATTATTTAATATTATTTCTCAACTTACTTTAAATTCCAAAAAAAAATATACATATATTTATTAATTCAAATTAATACAAATAAATGTAATCATATACCACTCGCTAGTTATTTTAAATCATTAAAATTTATATATTAATCATTAGAATTTATATTTAATCATCATGTTATATTATATTAATTTATATTTAATCATTATGTTATATTATATTAATTTTTATTTAATCATTAAAATTCATATCCTTCTGAAAACACATAAATATGACCAAAAATAAATGACATCTATTTCTATGTTATTACGAAAATTACAGGACTTGGTTGCTTTGGTCACATGCCTTCATCTTAAGTCATAGTTGAGGCTGAAAAAATTACAATTTATATCTTCTCACGCCAGAAAACGTTTTTCTTAGTACACAGGAACATTTGACAGAATCTTTGATTAAGAATTCGAAAATCCATTTGGAGCTAATATTAGTAGTGAATTTGATGCAATATATGTATTAATTTAAAATATAATTTTTAATACTAATGTTTGAAAAATAACTACGTTTTACCATAAAGAAAATAATAGGTGATATGGTATCAATTTCTAAAACCCTTTGTAAACAATAACATTTAGATGAAAAGAAATATGTTATAAAGGATTTACAGTCATAAAATTATTATAAAGTTATTTGTATAAGAAATGCAATGAGATATTCTTGCACCATATATTTTTACGCTTGATTGCATACACAAATCGGTAAGCCATAATATGTCCTAAATAGACGCACATGAAACTCATTAGAAACTAATTACGATACTCAAATACTGGTCTTTACCAAGGAACTCCGACAACGCCGACACAGTTGCAAATCACAGAATTTCTATACCACCCTCATTCCAACCTTAACACCTTAATCAGACGCGATTTCAATAATGTCATCTCGATCCCGTTGCCCACTAACCAAGATCCCGAACACCCAAATCCATTCTACAACCCCCCCTTGGAACACGAACTCTTGTCTCCCGTGACATTTAGAGCTTGTCATTCCAAGTCAATTACTGCCTGTCAATGTCTGCAGGACCCGAAGGCTTTTAAGTAGAAGGATGCGTGTGGGTTCAACCAGCGCACGAGACTTGTCAGAGCAGCCAGCCCTAATTCGAATTCGCGGGCCGTTTCCGACTTGGGCCATTATTCCATTTTTTATTCCCTCCATTACGTCGGTAGATGTCAGCAGTTTGTAGCCATTTCCAGGTAGTGTCTTTTGTTTGTGTAATGGGCGAAGAATGCGCGGGTCGGTAGCAGGTAAAGGGAAATTGCATGATGGCCCGGTCGCGTGTGGATTCTCTGGATGTGATGCAAATAATGGGGTTTAGCGAGCAATGAGAGAGTTTGATGGCCTTTGTCTCAGAGAATGGAGGAAGTGGCTTAATTGTAAATTCATTACAGCTGTCACAAGTTTGAGACACAGAGACATGGTGATTCTTTCTGACAACCAAGAAACAGCGAATCTGGCACAGTTGCAATACTGCAAGATAATAATTCTCTAACTGTACTGAAACAATTCATTCTCCTGCTGGATATGTATATCTTGCCAGTAAATTAGCAATATAAGAGAAAACGAAACTAATTACGGAAACTGAACCAAAAACTATTTCGGATTCAAACAAGACTAAAATTTAAATTTAAAATTTAAATTGCTGCTGCATTCGCGCACACTAAATACTATGATTGCCTTTTAAATTTTAAATTTAAATTTTAGTCTTGTTCGAATCCGAAATAGTTTTTGGTTCAGTTTCCGTAATTAGTTTTGTTTTCTCTTATATTGCTAATTTATATCTTGCCAGTAATATTCTTAAACCACTTAATATCATATAATAAGTGATTTAACACATTACTGGATAAATGAATTTACTCACATAACTTTAGACATGGAGTCAAAATGACCCAATAGATATTTGTTTTTTATTTTATTTTATTATTGTCTTTTGTAAACAGCATTGAAATTTATTTTGAAAACGCCAAGCATTCTGGAAATCATGTAATTACCAAAAGTATTTAAAATATTAATATTAAAAATGTTAATTTTTATAATATTAAATGTTGGAATTATATTTAAAAATGTGAACAATCTTTTAATGAGTATTATGCAATATTTTTTAGATATTATGGTTATTAAATATTACGGAATTATGTTAAAGTTAATAACTATTACAATTTAACAAAAATAAAGAATACAATATTTTAAAATATTATTTTAAGAATACTTCTTTATACTTTTTGCAAATAATTTAGACAATAAATGAGTATAATCATTAGAGCAATGTTTATTTTCTATAAATATAAATTTAAAAAAATAGGAAGGTTACCTTATGGAATTTTAAAATCATTTTATGTAATCAAATATTGCTTGATTCGAATTTTGTAAAGAATTCAAAATTGTTTAAAGAAAGTTTTTTGAAAGAAAACAGAATATTAATTTTAATAATAAATATATAATATTTAGATTTGAATCTCGAAAATTGATTGATAATTTTGCAATATTTATCTCATATTAAATATGATCTCATCTCTTCTCATTTATGTTATATTATAGAATTTCAAACTCAAAGATGTAAACGCAAAATTTTGTTTTAATGTTTTTTATAAAACTTACACTAGTATGAAAAGAATAGAGTAGTTATTTTAAGAAAATCTTTATTTCTCGTCCATCCATGTTAAATTCTTCTGACATAGAATATAAATAAATAATATAAGTACATACACCATAAAAGGAGAAAAATTATTAAAAATATTGTTGCTTTCAAAACTCCTCCTTAAGCAGATAAAACCACCTGAGCATACATATTTGGTTGATAAACTCTAAATTTCTTACGATTTCACAGGAAGGAAATCGAAGTAATTTGTATTTTAAGAGTTCACACCGACTAGAGGAGTGCAGAAAATATTTATCGGAGCTGGTAGCAAAACTCTTGAGGGACAACTAGCTTCCCAAAAGATCGTTGCCCAGTACGATGCTTTGGCAGACAGAAGATTTTAAATAATCTTCGTTAAGTGAAGTATTTTGCAAGAATTTTCGTTGAATTGAAATAATTTAACGACGGAAGTGGAATCCCAAAAGACCATCAAAGTCGTGAAGACCCTTCTGAAGAATGTCAGCCCTTCTGTGATGATGGCCATGATGGCCGTGATGGTGACCATGATGATGGCCGTGGTGATGACCATGGTGGTGACCGTGATGGTGACCATGATGATGGCCGTGGTGATGTCCATGGTGGTGACCGTGGTGGTGTCCATGATGATGTCCATGATGGTGACCATGATGATGTCCATGATGGTGTCCATGATGATGTCCATGGTGGTGCCCGTGATGGTGTCCGTGATGGTGTCCATGATGATGTCCATGGTGGTGTCCGTGATGGTGTCCGTGATGATGATGATGTCCGTGGTGGTGTCCATGTTTGTGTTCATGTCCGTGGTGATGATGATGTCCGTGGTGGTGATGGTGTCCATGATGATGCCCATGGTGGTGCCCGTGATGATGAGCATGGTGGTGTCCATGTTTGTGCTCATGTCCATGGTGATGATGGTGTCCGTGGTGGTGTCCATGATGATGTCCGTGGTGGTGATGATGTCCATGATGATGCCCATGATGGTGTCCATGCTTGTGAGCATGGTGATGTCCATGATGGTGGTCATGCCCATGTTTGTGCTCATGTCCATGATGATGATGATGGCCATGATGATGATCATGTCCGTGTTTGTGTTCATGTCCATGATGATGATGATGCCCATGATGGTGACCATGGTGGTGATGATGGCCATGATGATGACCGTGGTGATGACCATGGTGGTGTGCATGATGATGACCATGTTCATGACCATGTTTGTGATCATGCCCATGATGATGATGATGACCATGCTTGTGATGGTGATCATGACCATGCTTATGGTGATGTCCATGCTTGTGGTTGTGGTCATGGCCATGCTTGTGGTGATGATGATGGTGGTGGTGATGGTGATGCTCACTCTTATCTTTCACCACAATAACTTCTTTGCTGCAAAATATAGATAATATAACCCTTGTTTTTTTAACTTAAGAATTTTTGAATTGAGCATATAATAATTATGATTTCCACTGAATGCTTATATATCTACGAATATAACACTTTTAAATTAAGTTTACGGCTATGAATAAACTTATACAATTAAATGTAACTTTATATTAATTCCATTGTTTATAATTTTGTCCAGTTATCATTTAATACTTATCTACTATTTATAAATTTAAAATTAATTGGAATTTTCTTTTGAGTAAGTAATGTTTTGGATGGGTAAATGAGTAAATGCATGGTAATAATGAATAGTAAATGCTTACCCATGATGATGGGGTTCAGGCTCAGGATCGGCTGTTACATAGCATACTGCCGCCATCAAGAGTAATAGGCATATTTTCACCGGGATAGCCATCTGTGAAGAAATTGCATGCAATATAGTAAGGTTTTGTATCAAAGTATACCAGATCATTGCTTGCTAAAATAATAAGTAAAAACATAAATGTATGTTGTAATTAAATATTAACTAACTAATTAGCAAGACATATTTTGATGCAGATTTATATATATATATATTATTTCATATCAATTAAATTTTAAATATGATGATTCTAATCAATTTATACTAATTTAAAGACTTTTTTTTAAAAAAAATTTTAACGTGAAAGTATTAATAGTAATACACCGAGAATGTTCCCTTTTAAAATTAGATTCGGAGTTCTGACATCAAATTTAAAACAATACCAAAAGTCTTTGTCATTTCCACTAACTGTGCTGTTCTTAAATACTCTATTTCTTTAAGAAATAATATAAATGAAATTAAGAAAAAAATATTTAACTTAAGTATAAATACATAAAAGTATTGAAACTACGCCTTTTAAGAACTATTTTGATTTAAAGGTTTAATTCTCAAGCTTAAAAAGCACCTTTTTAAGCTCAGATGCAATCTAATTGTTGAAAAACGTATTAAATGCAAAGATTCTTATGCCCTTCTTAAATACAAAATAATTTTGAAAATATTTTCAAATTTAGAAACTTCCTGATAAAATATCAAAATTTATAAATTTTACCACCCTGCTAAATCAAATGTAAAAATTCAATTTATGAAAGCGCTGAATCCCCCAAAATTATCTAGAAGCAAAAGTTTTGAGCATAATTGCATTCTAAAAGGATATATTTGTTAGAATAATTGCTGAAATAAGTTAAATTCATTAACCACTTATTTGTTTTTCTCGTATGCAGTACGTGCACGAATTTATTCAATAAAGATGCATGATTTATTAAATATCTAGCAAAAAATAAACCATTCGTAACAGTAATAATTCAATGTTAAAATTACTACTAATGCATAGATAAGTCAAGTATTCAATGGATTTCCATTTGAATAAAGATAACTAAAGAGTCCCAAAATAGGAGGGGTCACCTAGTATATACTAAAGAAAATAAAACAGTTAATAGGTTAACTGTTAGATGAGCAATGCCGAAAATGTGATAATGAAATAAAATTATTTTAATTAATAATTACTATTTCAGGATTAGTATTCAAAGAAATTTGAGCCATTAATTACTTTTTTAAATATAAACTCTGAAGCATTGTCTATTATCAAGACAAAAATGATACAAAATTTAAATAAGATGAATTGTTTATATTTTATGAAGGCATTTTTGGCTGAAATGAATAAAAATTATCAATTTTCAACTTCAGCAATGAAACTGAACGTTTTACATAATATTATTACATATCAAAACATTGAAACCACACTTTTCAGATTGAAAAAGCAAGGGAAATATAAATTAAAAAATACCAACACTAGAAAAAAAATTATATTTTTAACTGCTAAAAATGAATAGAGCAAATTTTTTATATAATATTATGGTAAAATACAAATTTATTTCGAAGTCAAAAGGTTTTTCTTTTACCCTTAGTTATCAATCTTTGATCATGAAACAATTTACGTTAATTCCTGCTAAGGATGGATATTACAATTACTGAAGTAACTATAACTCAGTTTATAACGAAATAGATTTTTGAAAATTATATATATTTATTTAATGTAGTTTCAAACATTATTATAGCTATATTTAATAAATATATTTGAATTTAAAACGTAACTGTCATTTGTTAAAAGATTATTTATAACTAATTATATCTGAAATTTAAACACATTTTTCAAAAAATATTTAAATTTTACAGTTTGAAAAGATAGCTATTTTGATAAATAAATTAGTAGATTATTTTAAACTCTTACTATTTTTTGTGCTATTATTAATTTTAACTCTTACTATTTTCTTTGATAATATCAATGTTAACTCTTACTACTTTTCTTTGCAAATATTTCTTTATTGCTAAAATGTTATTTTCCGAAGCAATTATTTCAAGTTTAGTTTAAATAAAAATGTAATTTTGATTAAAACGTTAATTAATCAATTAAGTAAAAATATTACTATTTATTTCTCACATGTCTTCAATAACATGATAAGAAATTTTTATTATAAATAATCTTAATAATTATAAATCTCTATTAGTTTAATTTTTTTTACTCTAAAATATATAATCTAAATTTTCATATCTTCATCACTTTTACTATAACGAACAATTTACTACATTCACTACGATGAAAATAATCCATTGTCATCCAAATTTAACTCAGTATCCACATAATCCACAATGTTATTCGCATGAAAAGTAATACTTGACCATATCCACACAGTAATGGTATATCCATAGTAAGGAAAGAACACACACCTCTCTAAAGGAAAGCTGCTAAATCACTTAAGGAAGAGAGAAAGCTGTAATTGTTTGTTGATCGAACCCAAAGGTTCTCTACCAGATTCTGCTTAACTATCCAGTATATATACTCCAGATTTTCAGACTTCCTACATTAAAAGGTGAACGGTGTCATTCTTAAAATTCTACTTTTCCGCCATGTATCAGCCATGATACGCTTCGTCACATTTTTGGCAGACGATATACAAAACAGAACTCGTTGGGGAATTAGAAAAATCAAATAATCCAAAGAATTGCAAAAAATGTTTAGAGATTTTAATTTCTTTTGTCATACTTCCTGCTTATCTTCCATTTATGATTTGTGATTGCCGGCTGATATCCGCTGTGACGTCAAAGAGTGGAAAAGTGGTCACTGTTAGTGTCATGTATTTAGATACGGTATGTGATCCATATAGATGATATCTGCAGATTTTTGAATGCGAGTAGAGAGTATTAATATTATTATTTATCATAATGGAACAAGTAATTGTGAAAATTGGGATATTGAAATTATTCGATTTTTATATGTTTATAACATTGGCATTATCGAAAAGGTTTTTGTGTTGTGTAAGAAATTCTATTAATTAATTATTTTAATTCTATTTATTTCTTAATTATTATCGTCCCAATTAAGTTATTTATATTTTCTAATAATTAATAGGATAATGAATAATAATTATAATAATTAATTGGATCATATACTTATCCAAATTAGTTATTCTGCTAGGATAGAAGATTTAAAACAGCAGTTCATAAATTATTTTTAAAATATTCATTCTTTTGTTTTCATAGGTCTTAAATTATGAAAACTGGTCAGTTTTTACCAATTAATCATATCGTTATATTGAAAATTCTTAAATTATGTGCTGCAAACTTTGTCACTAAATTATACGTTTTCACCAAAATTTCTTAAATTATGTGTTAATGTTTCTGAAAATTAATCCTCATCCCTTAGATTTGTTGTGTTGCTGAATATCGTTGCCAATGAATCATTCCTTTATATTGGTATTTGTTACCAACTTTTTCTCCCAATTAATCACTCCTTTATATTGATAATTTTAAAATTATGTGTTACGTGGTATTTCTCCCAGTTAATCATTCCTTCATATTGACAATTTTAAAATTATGTGTTACGTGGTATTTCTCCCAATTAATCATTCCTTTATATTGATAATTTTTAAATTATGTGTTATGAAATGTTTCGCCCAATTTATCATATCTTTATATTGATAATTTTTAAATTATGTTTTATGAAATGTTTATCATAATTAATCATTGCTTTATATTGACAGTTTTTAAATTATGTATTATATACTGTTTCTACCAATTAATTATCCTTTTACATAAGTATTCTTGAAATATGTATTAGAAACTTTCTCTTCCCATTAGTTATTCCTTTTTGTTGAAAATTCTTAAAACATGTGATATGATTTGTATCGGTCAATTAATTAATTATCATTTTATATTGAAATTCTTGAAACGTGTGGTATGAAATGGTTCTGCCAATTATTTTCGCTTTATTTTGATAATTCTTTTGTAATGTGCTACTAACTGTTTCTGATAATTAATCACTCCCTTTTATTCATGTTCGTGAAATAATTACGAACTGCTGATCTGTCTGGCATTCTTTTATATAAAGATTTATTACATTTTTGAGTTGTGACACAGTCTGAAGTCTTGAAAGCTGATACAAGTCTTCATTCTTTTACATTTTTCTACCATTCATCAGATAAAAAAAATGTAGTCGACAAACTTTTTTAACAATTTTTTATTATAATTAACAAAACAATAATTTATAGCTAAATGTGTTTTTAATTATTTTAATTAACACTACTTTCTTATTTTTCAACATTGGTGGTGCGGTAACTTTTTTCCTGGTGGAAATGAAATGGCAGAAATTTTTTTAGTCACTTTAGAAAGGCTCACGGGTGAATAAACTCGAAGAAATCTTACTTTATAACATATTAGCGACTTTCTGACCTTGAAAATGGTATTTTCTTCTTAACTTTCTGGTATTTCAACCACTGCTATTTTGTTAGAGGATGACAGATTCAAATCTTGGTTTTGCTAAATGTCTGCTTCTTTGTTGATGTGTTTCTGTAAGCTCAAAATAAAACATTCTGATTTTAATTTACTCTATCGATTTTACAAAAGATATTGTCAAAGGTGTAATTTTAGTAACAATTCACTAGGTAGGATTTGTTTAGTTTCAAAGTGAAATGTAGTTCAAACAGATCAAGTTATTCAATAATTTATTAGTAATTAATTGACTTTTATAACTATTAGTCACAATGAAAAAAATAGAGGTAAAAAAATTATATTAAATCTTTTCTAAAATATTTCTTTTGGTAAAAGTGAATCAAATTTCATAGTGCATACTATTTTAAAAGCCTTACGCAATTTTTTCATCATGTTATAGTTTATTACTTTTTCGTTTATATTTTTACAAATTTAATTATCTTCAAAAAAAGAGTAATAGTGTTAAAATTTAAAATTTTTTTAGAATTGATAAAGTTTGGATTTTAATTTAAATACAACAAATTTTTAATTCATTAATTCTAAATTTAAATCTTAATATAAGTACAACAAAGTTTCAGACTGATAAAAATTTCAGCATTGCTAAAATTTTAAAATAACTGTAAGCCCTACAAAATTTCTAATTTTCCCTCTTAATTTTCAATTTAAAAAAAATTAAAGTCAATGTCCTCTACTATCTAGAGAAAAAATAAATTTGCTTTAGCAGACAATTTTCATTTGTTTTATTACAATTATTATATTTATATATCATTCGATTAATAACACAGTATATAAATTACTAGGTTCAAATTTAATAATTGATTTTTAAATCTGCATATTGAGAATTTCACTTTTCTCTTTGACCTTAATAAGCTTCTAATTACGAGATTTATTTGATATCAAATTCTTAGAAATCAAACTCATTTCCATGTGAAATTCTAAAGTAAACTATAATTCATTTAGTTTGAAAGCACTGACCCAATAACAAAATTGAGTACACATGCTAATATTTCTACTTATAATATAAAGCTGAATTTATGTGTACTAAACTCTCTGTTTTAAAGTTACTGAACTTGGCATATATATATTTTAGAGAATAAAAATGGCTACTTTTTGGCGATTTTTTAATTATATTTTATTTATTCATTAATTAAAAGAAATTTTTGAATTGCTTACTGATAACTTCCAAAAGCATTGGAATAAAAAATGATATTTTTAGATCACGTTTATTTAAAAATGCTAGTCCTGAAGTTCAATGTTTTTGCTACATAACATTTTAAACTCTTAATATTTTGAGCATGTTACAGCAATAAATATCACCATTGAAGTGGAACTCAAATGATTTTCGTTATTGTTACTAATATTTTTTCTTTGTTTTTTTGTCAGTAAATTGATAGATATTTTATATATAAATTATCAAAATCCTTTATGATAATGCCAAATTTCATCGATTTAACAAGATTGAATAAATATATTTAATATATATACTGACTTACAGGAAATCCATTTTTAATAACAATGATCTAGATTTCGTGATTCCTCAAACTCTCGAAATCTATTTTTGATGATTATAATAATTTTCTTGTGCATTCTTTGTGTACAGAAAAAATCCAAAGAATTCTCTCCATATATTTTACATTTTTTGTAGATATTAGTATTTGGATAAGGATGTCATACTTTTTTAAATAGTTTACATTCATGTATGGAGCCAATGGAAAAGATGTACAAAATATTCTTAAATGTCAATTTCATATTTTTGTAGCTATGTTAAATATTATAATTACTCTTTGTTGTATGATAAAAAATTCTTATTTTCAGATAAAATATAATTCTTAAGTTAAATTTATTAACAAGATACAAAGTCTCATAATCAGTAATTTGTGATCTTGGAACTGTTATTAAAAATGAGCATTCCATAACTTGGTTTTTATTGAACTCTCTTTTATTGAAATGAAAATTATGTTACTTATCTGCTTTGATGCCACCATTCTGAAGTAGAGCAAGAAATTTATTTAGACTATCAACGACTAATTTCCTTCAATCAGGTTTATATTAACAGAAAGTAATGATTATTCTCTATTGATCATCACGTATGTGTACTCAAAAATACAGTAAACCACTGTTAAGTACAAATTGAATTTTCAACAATAAAAGTTGAATTTATTCAGCAAGTTAAAACTGGCTATAAAAATGAGTGCATCAAAACAAAACAATGAATTTTAAACTTAAAAAAACTGATAAGATTTATTTTTATTTTCTCTTGTACAAAATATACAGATTGCAAGTGCCAAAAATTAGTACTTGAGAATCTCCACGTTTCAGGCCAAAACGTGCCAAAAATTAGTACTTGAGAATCTCCACGTTTCGGACCTTTCTTAGTTCGAAAAATACATTTTTGGGTTAATATCTGTCTATCTGTTTTTCCTTATGTTTGTCATGATAACTTAAAAATCTGCTAGAGCTAGAAAAGTGAATAGTGGTTTATGATCCTGAAATCAAATTTATACATTATCAAATATTGAACGAAATCCATTAGGAGAAAGTCCGTCTCTGAGGCTGTTTGAATATAAATAATCTCAATAACTGCGCAATGTAAAGAATTAAGCACATAAAATTTTTCATTATATAAAAAATAATAATTATATTATTATAATAATACTGCATTTTAAGAACGGTTATTTTTATTTATATACAATCAGTTCAATTAAGCTCTTAATAAATAACACTTTTTATCTGATGACAATCGTCGAACAAAACGAAAAATTATATACCCAATTTGCATGAAATATTTTAAAACTAATTAAAAATAAATAGAAATTTCGCATTACATTTTTAATGGAGTAGTAAGGCCTTGGAAGAATTAAGGACTAAAGAGAATTTTAAAAATTAGTCACTTACGATCAATGAATTCCCATTGGCTAGATATATTTATGTATTTATTTGACTAAAAAAACTCAATTCAGATGGGTTTTTTAAGATTTTAATTTAACTTTAAATAAGTCAAAGTAAATTAAAATATAGATGATTCAAAGCAAATTCAAGGAATCTCAGAAAATTCAAACTCAAGATTTCCAACTAAGAAATTTCTTTGGAACTGGCTAAAAGAATAGGCAGTTCAAAAACACAGTTAATCGATTTAAATTATTATGTAATTACACTTTCTTTTTCCTTCTCCAACTCAAACTATTAACAATGTTTTAAGATTTTGTTAACATAAATTCAAGGCACGAAAGGAAAATTAGGTTGAAATTTACTGTTATACTAACTAACTGTGAGACTCAGTAATATAGAAGTAATCTAGAAGTGAATTTACTTGGTAAAAAAGTCACATGGTATAGCATTTAACATCTGTCTGCATGTTGCCTTGCTCTGTTCTATAACGCCACATTTTTTTTCTTGCTGCATGATTTACATCTTTAGATACATGAATCTAAACTCTTGAAATTTTCAAATGGGCTTGAAATTATTATTTTTTATATATTAAGAGTTTGGAAAATTTCATACCGAAAAATATTAGAAAATGGAAAAAAATGACTATTTTTAAAGACAAATTTTTATAAGGTATTTTAAAAATTACTAATCTATCATAATGGAAAAAAAAACATTTTTTATCGAATTTATGTAAGGTTAAAAAAGGCTATTCCTATCTTGAATAGCAATATGCTCAGTTGAATGCATTTAGGTTTCAAAACATTCTTAATAATAACAATAAATTAAAACAATCTATTTCGTTAACTTGACACAAAGAGTAGTTTCTTTAATATTTACTCGGATTAAGAAAACTCTTGTGGGGATTTTTAAAATAAAAAAATACAGTATCTCTATTTTTCTTTTTGCTTTCGAGGAAATACCTATTATTTTGTCTAACATTAGTTGGCATATTTATCATTTTTTTCAATATTACTTGAAAGTTTTCAAAAAAAAAAAAAACATTAAATTTATTAATAATTTATTTCTAAAACAAAAATGATTAATCTAATATTGAATACCGTTAGCATTTAATAGTCAACAAGACAGTCATGAAATTTGATTATTATTAATTGAATATCGTACCTTTCTCTTAACTTAACTCTGAAGATTCCGCATACGAAATTTTTTAAAATATCCGATTTTGAAATATGTTGTTGTCATATTGCTTTATTGTTTGACAACGGATTCTAAAACCCTCCTCTCTTTTGCGCATGCATTGGGATGGATTTAATTCTACAAAATAGGAAAGAGAAAAGAAAAATGTTTGTATTCATAACAACAAGTTGCAACAATAAAGAAAATTCCGAAAATGGGCATCTTCTTCTGAGAGTCACCCCTTAGTAAGGTGGAAGTGTTGAAATGTAATCGTCACATGCTACTGAAAAGAATAGTAAATTTTGCTTATACACATTTACTTTGTTTTCTCTCATCTGTATGAAATAAATTCCTATGCCTCCAGAAACGTATATGTCCAAGTAATCAATCTTCTAATTATACGCTGTACAAAACTTTTTGGCTTAACAGTTTTACTTATTTAATTTTTAATTTTTTTATTTAAATTTATTATGCAAAATATTTTACATTTAGACACATGTTTATTGCTATATTTCCATAATAGAAGTTACAGAGATTATTATCTTTATAAAATCTAATAAAACCACGAAAAATTATATTTGTAAATTCCATGTTCGCCTTTTACTGTTAGAAGAATGCCTAGGTGGAATTCTTGCAATTGCTGTATCACGAAATGGTGTGGCAATTTTTTTACTTCATGGATTACAAAAGATGACATCAAGAGGTCAAATATTAGAAGAGCGAGCAGTCTGAAATATGATTCCTTAATTCCAATCTTCACAAAAACTTAAAGCCATTTGAGTCAGAGAGCTCAATTTTCGAAACTTCCTTAAATAAGTGTCGTGTATGTAGACTTAATGTTCATTGAATTTGACGCTATGAAGTGAAAGTCCTTTAATTAGTATGATACAAAAGAATGGAGAGTGGGACAATTAAGATTTGGCCCTTTTCATACGAAATAATTTTATTAGTATGTTACGAAAGAATGGAGAGAGGAGCAATTAATTTGGTCATCTTTATCTGAACAGATCCTTTGCCATATAATGTTGGTATTGAATTCTGAATGTTAATATAGCAAAGGTAAAGTTCGCTGGCATAGAGAGCAGTAATCCCATGAAACAAAGTCTGATGGTCTTGAAATAGCAGCAAGCAGTGGCCTTACAGCATAAATAACAGATTTAATTTCATAAAACCATTAAATGTTTTGATTTATGCATTTACAGACTCTATTTATCAAAAGGTTTGATTTGACTGCTTATATTTGCCATTCAGTGCGAGGATGAATGCCAAAGAAAGGCGTCTTCAAAACTTTCTGGCAGACTCTTAAATGAAAGTATTATCCGCTCCGAAAGTGATCTTAGGTAATATCGTTTTTACACAGCTCTGGCAAATAATAACTAAAATATATACATTTTTGGGGTGAATCTAGCATTTTTAATGAATATATAATACGATGTTAAATTAAATTACATGATTATTTTTAAATCTATAACATGCTGTAAGTATGTAACTATTAAAAAATCAAATGTGTATTTTGGAGGTCCTTTTAACCATAGACTGAAGTGAAATTTAAGTTCAGAACTGCAATTATAGTCACTAATTCCCATACCTCTTCGTTTTTTGCGATCTTGATTTATATGCATGCTAAAATATAAAACAATGGATGGCTACTATTTTGACAAATTGGTTTAAACTTGGATACGAATCAATATCTTAAATGCAAAACCAGTGAACTAGAACTTCTTTACCTAACTCATTTTGTTTTGCAGTCATCGTGAATTCTTGGGTAACCATAGATATACTCGTTCTCTGGATAGATTCATTTAAGACTTGATTAGAATATACAAATTTCATTTCAAATTCATATATTATATTTCATCCTTTTATTTCAAAAGTTCTTAAAAATTTTATTTTCATAAGCAGATTTGATTTTAAAATTCTGTTTTTCATATTCAGGGAAATTTGAAACTGGACAATTCGTGAAAACTTCCAATTCTAACTTTCGACTACTACAATTCTTTCTATTTGTATTTTAAAAACTAAATAAGGGACTTGTGTAAAAAACTAATGAATGGAAATTTTTTTATATAATTGTATTTATTTAAAAATTATTTTGTAGTAAGTTTTCATATTAACACAAAGATTTCTTGCTATGATATTATAAAAATTTATTCGTCACTTATTAACTTAATAATCTACAAAATTCATTAGCTATTGATCTCTTGTCTACTTCTGTTTTATGAAAATATGAATAGAAATTAATTTTTATTACCTAAGCTTGCTTTATATTCCGAAATGTTTGTAAATACCTTGAAACGTGTGTGAATGCTCATGTAAACAGCATTTTCTTATTTTTTTCTATGTGTGTATTTTACATTTTTCTGTTCATAGATCATCAGTTATTTTAAGTAGATTCAACCTGTTAGTTGAAAGTTATTGCTGACTTCCTTTCAGTATTATTTTTATTTCGTATTTCAGCTGAAATGTGGATTTCAGCTTTTTTAAATCGAATTTTATCATCCTCGGGATCGATTAATCCTTATTTTATGTAAATATTCTACTATACTTTAATATATATAACGTTGCTGTAGAAATTTATTCATTTCCTTGTTTATCTGGTAATTCTAATTTTATATCTTGGTGTTCATGTTTTGTCGAGTTCCTTATTTTCTGCAATTGACCTCTAATGCTGTGTTATGTTTGATTTTCTTCAACGAGTTTTAAGAATCGAATTTTATTGTTCTTCAGTTCGATTCTATTTTTGTTTTATGTAATAATTCTATTATATTTTTAATATCCCTTACGTTCTTGTATGAATTTATTATTGTTATTTATTTAATCATAATAAATTTACTTCTTGGAGTTTAGGCTTTTCGAATCTTATTATTTTCTAAAATTCACCTTTTTTCAGTCCTGTTTTATGTCTGATATTTTTTTAAGTGGGTCATAATTTATATCAAACCGATTTTTGTGATTAATTTTGATTTACGTGTCTGCAAACTTTGTAGATTGAAAAATCCCACAGTAAGTAAATGAAGTTTGTAATGTTACTATATATTTACAACTAAATTCTACTAAAAATAATATTTTTTATCCTAAGTACTCTGAGGATGTTCATGAGATGTTCATGAGGCCGTCATACCAACATGAAAGGTCGCGCGTATTTCTCACATACGCTATAGTAAAATGTAAATTTTCAAAGGCGTAACTATTAAAATTATATTGTAAATAGCTTAGGATTAATAACTACAGTTACTTTAAACGTTTTTTTATTTAAAAAGAAGCAGAAAAATATAAACATCGATTGCAATAACAAAATAAAATGGCCACAGGTTAACTCAACTGATTTAAACATAATATAAATGAAACTGTCGATATTTTGACAGAACAATTTTCATATAAAATATAGAAGTGCAAAAAATAATACAGAGTTTATGTATAAAAAGGAAAAATTAATTGAAAGTTAGATATAAAAAGGAAGAAAACAATTTCCTTGTTATTTTATTGCAGCGTTGCAATTTGAGCAAATGTGTTTAGTGTGTTCCAAACACATAAATTTCTGTCAAATCTCACAAATGAACCTCGTGATAGTAGTCCGCTTTTCTTTTTGCCAGGGTTTTTTCCCTGACGTCATATCTTCCACTTCTTCAATATCTAGTTAGGCATTTCTCTAAAGAGAAATCAATTTTCCCTTTAAATTTTAGCTCACTTTGTAGAAACTTGGGTACTAAGTGCATTTGCCAACTGTCGCCAGTCTAAAACAACAAAAATTTATTTGCAAAATCATACAAAATCAGATGTCACAAAAACTTACATCAACAGTTTCGCGTATATCTAATATGCAAATATCTGATCTGCAGAGACCTATTAACGCCACAAACTTACGACGACAATTGAAAGTATGTCAAAGGGAGGGGGACAAATAGCCAAGGGCAGGCGTTCCCAACGCCAACAGATCTAAAGGTATAAAATGAAATTAATCTCTAGTGCATTTCTCACATACGCGCGCCTGCTGGAAAGTTAACTAATTCATGAAAATCATATCGGAGGTATTATTAATAGAGTCTATACTACTACCGTCTAGATTAGTTACAAATTTAAAAAATAGCAATAGGTATTACAGTTTTGATAGAATGAATATCATTACTGAAGAAAATTTATAAAGTATGAAATCAGTTATTTATGAGAAGCCCATATCATGAAATCAGAGTTACTTATGAGATGTCACAATTCTATATTGATATGATTTTTATTTTATTTTCAAATTTGTATTGATAAATGTTTCTAAGTTGTTGATAAATGTTTGTAATTTGTGTTCACCTTCATTTGTGCTCTCCTACCTGAGTACAATTCCACAAAATTTTAAGACTGAGGGATTTACAGAGTCATCGATATTCAACAAATTTCGGAACACTTTTTTCCTCACTGCTATAATGATATGTGTACTACAAATGTAATAATAAGAATTCTATAACCACAGTGATACTTATTTTACGATTGTAATTCACTAATAATATGACGCCGCTGTCTACTAACTAGACTTAACTATCCTTTTCTGTGAATAAAAGTAGTGCAGGAGCGATGAAATGATAGTGAATTAAGCAAGTGAAAGTGAATTATCAAGGTAGGTATCAAAAGGCTGAAGTTAAAGAACATTTCTAACTTAATCTATCCAGTATTCTTATATTATTCGTTAATATAAATAAATAGCAAATGCAAGAAAGTCATGCTTTATTTTTGAGATGGTTTAACTTATTCCATATGGTATACTTCACCAAAATCATCAAAATTACATACTAGTTCACATTGTAAAGATTAACTTGATGTAAATTAATAATATTTCATTTTAATCTCAGGTTTAATCACAGTATAATTTCTTGCTCCCCTATTCAATGTAAATTTGTAGAAATCGAAGATTTCACGTTCCCAAATTGAAAAATTATTATTACTATTATTATAACTGGTGATTGCTCTATATGTCAATCTAACAGTTCAAAATAACATTTAATGGTTCAGAGATAAACGAAATATTCTATTTCAGGAAAAAATAAATGCAAACAGATTTTTTCTATTTTTTTTATTTTTTCTTTCTTTTAATTTGAGCATTGAGCTGGATTTGGTAGTAAAATATTGTAATAATAAGTGTACAACCTTGTGCCTACAAATTTTTTGTCCAAGATTGAGGCTTTATTCTTAAAAAGAAATTACTTGTTGAGGATTCAGAGTGTTGTCCATAGAGTGCCAGTACTTTTTCTTCTCTTTTCATCAAGAGTTGGGTGCCATCTTGAAAAGTCGAAAAAAGTAACATCTATTGATTACGGCAGAGAAGCGTAAGACCTCCCATTTTATCTTACCCAAGTTAGTCTTGATTGATCAAAAGACATGTGATCGAGAATAGTCATAATGGAGAATAACTTCGTCACATTGCTCTTAGAACTGTCTCTATTTTCCTTCACTTAGTGACTCAAACGTACCCAAACCCTATTAGGTACCCAAACCCTGTGGTGGTTGCCCACGGTTTTAGAAGCTTACAGCGCTGATTCAGCCATATTTAGAAAACATCCTTTTCACTAGCATATTCAGTTTGGCAATTGACGTAGAAGCATACCTGGACATTTTCTATCATTTTTGCACTTGTGTTTATTTTAGCGAACTCGATTTTCATTGTCTGCCGCAATGCTTCCGATTCTATTCTTGAAGCTTCTGTTCATAAATAAAGAAATGGGATTCCCACTTCATTCATATGGTTCCAGACGTTTCGAAAACTGTTCTATAAATCATTCCACAAGATTCATCTAATTTTTTTTGCATTTAGAGCTTCATAAAATGACGCCCCTAGCTTAAGATATGGGAAAATGTTTCCTTTTTCATAGCCATGTCAATATTGAGGCAAAGTGGCAGCTCTTAAAGTTGTGAAATTCTTCATGGCATGTTCTTTCACTAACAGTAGATCACAGTATATGCTTAAAAGGATTCAATGCGCCTCTGCTGCAATTCTCTTCAAATGGGAGCAGAAAATCAAAACTTCCAGCAAGTAACGAGAATATGGTTCGAAAACAGACAATTTCAAACGAGAATAAATTTATGATACAAATACGATTTCACTAATGTAATACAGCTGCTATTTTGATAGATGGTCAAATATACTCTATTTTGCTGTGTTTGTGACATATTTGGTTTGCTTATTTCAACCTATGCTTGCCGCTGCAGTTTGTATCAAAAACGGCTGAAGCAAAATTATACATCTAATATAATAAATAAAACCTGAAAATATAATTTTGTTCATGTTTTAAATATTTTCTTGTATTGCTGACAAGCTTAATTTTGTTTTATTTCAATTTATTTTCTTTTCTTGCCAAATAATAGCATTTCCTTTATATACATTTTTATTTGAGGTTTTATTTTAAAGAAATAATTTTGTAATTAATTTATTTCCGTTTAACTAATTTTTGGCACGCCGATGATTTAAATATATTTATTTTGCATTTATGTAATTTTTATTCTACATTTATGCGTTCTGGGTGCAATTTTTAAAAAATGGCATTTTAATTATCGGTTAATAAATAAGTTTAAATCAATTTTGATTCAAAATAAGAAGCGCCAACAATCAAAAAAATTTTAGGAATCATGATATTTAGCTTTTTTAATTCGCATGGTTTTGGATTATAAGTTAACTACTAAAATATTGGAATTAATTGTAAAATAATATACTTTTTATTTCACTAATAAAAGTATGTGTTTAAAGATTATTCTTATGAAATAATTTTTTTCAATTTTCATTTTTTTTTATGTTACGGCACAGTTTTCATGATAAAATTTTTTAAAAAATATTCCGAAAGGTAAAAATGACTACAGTTCCTTTAAATTACGAAATATATATAAATAATTGTAATAAATGTCCTTAATTCGGAGATATTTTTTAAAATTTAAGTTGAAACATAAAAGTATATCTGTAATTAAAAATTTATTCGAAAACTACAGAAATTGACTTATACGATATATTATGTACGTGTCACATATTAATGTCGAATACTGAAATAAATTGTTGGCAGATGTATAGGACACAGAATCAAATATGTATACCAATGATACGTTGGAGCTTATTATCGCTTTCACGCATATTTAATTTTTTTAAAATTGAAGAAAAATTTGGATTCCTCATTTTTGAATTTTACATTAAAAGATATAAATAGTTCTACTTTGAGTAAGTTGCTTAAAAAGAATTTACACAATCAAATAATTTTATATGTTTACATAATTTATATGATCATCAGTTTATCAGATCATCAGCTAATTTATCATCAGTTTGTTATTTCAATCAAAAAATCATAAATATTATTTCAAAGAGCAAAGAATGTCAAAGAGATGTAAGTTAAGAGTATGTATACAAAAGAATCAGACCATCTAGCTAATTTAATAATATTTATTCTAACTCTAACCATATAGAGAGCATTCTTCCTTGCATATAAACATAAATAAATAAATTTTTAAATAAATAACAAAAGAAATTTGCGAAAGAAGCATAATAGCAAAGAAGATCAATATATATTAGTATGCATTTTCAGTATACCTTCTCAAAACATTTTGGATTTCTTCTCATAAAAAAACCAGATTATTGAAAAACTGAGAGTTCTAACGGACTAGATTTGCATTTTTTGCAAGAATCTTGATGCCAGCTAAAACTGTCGAAAGGCTTTGTACCTGGAAATGCTTTGGCAGTAAAAGATATCATAGGCCTTTCAAAGAGAAAGAACTGTAGCAGGAAAAATCCAAAACTTTCAAGCTCTTATCGGCGGAAATGGAATCCAAGCAGGCCATCAAAATCGTGAAGACCCTTCTGAAGAATATCAGCCCTTCTGTGATGATGGCCATGATGGTGATGACCATGATGGTGACCATGATGATGACCGTGATGATGGCCATGATGATGACCATGGTGGTGACCATGATGGTGACCATGATGGTGGCCATGATGGTGGCCATGATGATGACCATGATGGTGACCATGGTGGTGGCCATGATGGTGTCCGTGATGGTGACCATGGTGATGACCATGATGATGTCCGTGATGATGTCCATGATGATGACCGTGATGATGTCCATGGTGATGACCATGATGGTGATGGTGCCCATGATGATGACCATGGTGATGTCCGTGATGATGATGGTGTCCATGGTGGTGGTGATGTCCATGATGATGTCCGTGATGGTGTCCATGGTGGTGATGATGACCGTGGTGGTGTCCATGGTGATGCCCATGATGATGAGCATGGTGATGACCATGATGATGTCCATGATGGTGTCCGTGATGATGGTGATGACCATGATGATGCCCGTGATGGTGATGGTGGCCATGATGGTGATGATGACCATGATGATGCCCATGATGATGGTGGTGGCCATGGTGATGCCCATGATGATGTGCATGATGGTGGCCATGGTGATGTCCATGGTGATGGCCATGGTGGTGATGATGACCATGATGATGTCCATGATGGTGATGATGTCCATGATGATGACCGTGATGATGACCATGATGATGTGCGTGATGGTGACCATGGTGATGACCATGCTTATGATCGTGGCCATGGTGATGATGATGACCATGCTTATGATGATGGTCATGACCATGATGATGGTGATGTCCATGTTTGTGTTTGTGCCCATGATCATGTTTATGATGATGGTGGTGGTGATGATGATGCTTGTGTTCACTCTTATCTTTTATCACAATGACTTCCTTCCTGCAAATCGAAAATACCATAGATTTAATAATTTCGATTTAATTTTATGAATAAAATGATAAACAAAAATTTTGATGTTTAAATAACTTAATGAAAATATTAAGAAAAGGCTCAATATTTTAATTATGTTTTATGTCTATCAATAAGACCTTTTTTATACAGTCAGAATTTAAATCCATTTAATTTTAATTGATAAATCTTCATTTTAATAATATTTCAAATTTCTTGGGATTTAAATATTTATATTATTCAACAATATGAAATATTCTATTTTGCTTCACATTTTTTGATAATACTTTGTATTAAGGTGAACATTACACATGAATGCTACATTTTATGACATTTGTAAAGAAAACCATTTCCAATAGTGGATTAATAATAATAATATATTTATAATATGCTACAATGAATAATAATATTATTATGTGTTATGCTTCCATTTAATAAAATGCTAATTATTGATATTATTTTTAAAACTTCAAATTGGGTTCTTGCACTTACCCATGGTGGGGTTCAGGTTCTGGTTCAGGCTCAGCTGCAACATAGCAAGCAGCCACTGCTACAAGCAGAAAGATAATTTTTACGGATATAGCCATCTACAAAGGAAAAGGTAATTTGATTAATGTAAAAGATGGTAATTTAATTGTGGTAACAAGAAGAACAAATCTCAAAATGTATTTTCACGAACAATTTCAATGAGATGAATTTTTGGCGTCGTGACAGTAAGTTGCACTAGTAAGAATTTTTTTTCAAAACCCTCAAATGCATTTAAGAGCTAAGGGATCAATAAGGGTAAGCCTGAAAAACTGACATGAAGGAATAAACTTCTTGTTCCATCTCTATCATTGTTTTAGTTTTGATTATTTTATTCTTAGTGCAACGATCTTGACTCTGTCATTATGTATGAGGAATATTTTAGAGCTAACCTGTAAACTCATGTTCATAATCAATTTTAAAAAGACATTTTTTCGTTTTGTAATTGCATATTTTCCATAATAATGCTCGAAAAATTTCCGTTTTTTAGAAATTTAAATTAATATCTAAATATTAAAAGTTTGCTACACCGATACACACACAAAAAAAGATTAATAATTAATTACTTTGATCTCTGTTTGATGAACAAAACTTTCAAGCTTTCAAAACAAATTCATAAGAAATAAGCACCAAATTATAAAAAAAGAAATAAAAACAAATGCTTAAACTTTAACCAAGTTCATAGAACTAATCCTTTTCCATAATAAGAAACAGTTCATTGAACTAAAAGCACAGAACAAGAACTTGTGCATAGAATTCTAATTAAAAACTTTATTATCAATTTTACGCTTTTGTTAATATCTCTATAATTTCAAGTCTCATTTTGTATCAATTATTTTAAATCGTTAATATTTAATTGAAGACTACTTTGGTTTTCACATAAAAATAGATGCATACGTTATATTCTTTCTTTTAAATATATTTTGTCAGTAAATTACTATCCATTTGAGTAGTATACTAATCAAAGGACAATTATTAACAAAATATTGATGTGGGTTATGTAAGTCTAGAATGTCTAAAACATGTTTAACATACAAATTTATGTTTTACCCCTTCCATTGCACTAACTTAATTTCAATAATAAATTTGTAATAGGCCAATCTCGCATCGCTTTAAGCTGCATTTGAAGTTTAAAATAATACTTTAAATGTAAATTATATAGATCTGCATTCAATTAAAATGAATAATGGCATATCTAAATGAATTATATTTGTCGCACTAATTGAAAACTATTACATTATTTACCTAACTGTAATAGAGCCTGGAAAAGAATAGTTTGAGAGTCTAAATCCATAATGTACTTAACATGAAAAATCATTCATCGTTTTTTCCTTAAATTATTTAAATAAAAGTTGCAGAATTTTACAGCAAAGTGCACTAATAGGAAAAAATAAAATGCTGAGAACTATTTTTCATGCAAAATCAATCCGGACTTAATAAAACTGAACTGGAAATTTTATTTTTGATCAATTTAGTTTTAGCTTACTTTCACTGTTTAATTATTAAACATTCCATGATAACTAAAAGACTAACTTCGCATGAAAAAGCAATTACTCTATATCTATGTTCCTCCATAATCAACTCAATGAATTTAAGAAGAGAAACTTAACTTAATTTTTTTAACTAATTTACAGGTTATCGAGAGGGAATGAAATAGAACTTTGATACATTTAACATAAACACTGAATCTATAAAGTAATTTTACTTTAATTCTGCTATTTAATTTAAAGCTGTTGAATTTTACGTAAGAATTTGTTCTGTATGGAATCGAGAAACCACATACGAAACCTAGCCGAACCATAAAAATATCCAATATGAAAATTTATACTTGACCATGTTCATAGCATAAAATATCCAAAATAGTGAACACACACCTCTGGAAGAAATGGCTGTAATCAGTAGAAATCAAATTGTTCGAACCCAAAAGGTTCTCTGGTTCCTTCAATCAAGCAATCCAGTATATATACCTAAAGTTTAGTAACTTCCGGAGGATGGAGTGTCATGCGTTTTAAAATTCAACCTTTCCTCCATGTAACAGCCGTGACACGGTTCATCACATATTTGGAAGACTAAATATCAAAGAAAACTTGTAAGGTAATTAGAAAATTAAGTAATGCCAAAAAAGTAGAGCTTTCAATTCTTTTAACTTCCTGCTTGCTTTTGACTTTATCGAGGTTTTTTTTAATATTTCTTAATATCTTCCCAATAATCGTAATTTTTTTAAAAAAAGATTTATTGTATGCTGTCTTATGTTTCCGACAGATATTTCTGACAACATAATATGCTGAAATATAATATGGTTATTGAGGTGTATTTATTGTTTGTTTCGTAAAGGGAAAGAATCATTACTGAAGATAAAATCTTTGTTGAGATATTATACAATTTTATCGTAATTCAAGCGTGTCTTTCAACTCTCAGTTTCATTTGAATAATATTATGTAAATGATATGCATCTATCAGCTTACCTATTTTAAGTTCACTATTGCTAATATTACTCTAGTTTCTAGTTGCCAGTCAAAGTTATATTCATTTCAGTTCATTACACAATAGTCTATTGATAATGTCATTATCAGTTTGGGTATAATGAATATTTTAATGTTCTATTAATTTATTTTCTCAGTGAAACATTAAAAGAAAAATTTTTACGATCTTTAAGAAATTCAACGCCAAAATTCTAAAGAGTTTCAGATCTGCTGGAATCAGGGAAAAATTATAATTATTAACTTATATCTACCTGTTCATAAATATGACAACTCGAAATCAGAACATGTTCTATAACTTTTATTTTCTTCTGTTTGAGATATTAAATTGTAAATTTTTACGATAATAAGAAATTCAACGTCAAGATTCTAATGATTCACTGTACTTCAGTTATTCTGGAATCCAGAAACATTTGTAATTATTCACTTATATATGACTGTCTATGAATATAACTACTTAAAATTAAAACATCAGACAAATGAATTTTATTGCGTTGTTCTAATATTAAAATTACACATTTACATTGCTGAACGTTCTATAACTTTTATTTTCTGGAGAGTGGAATATCAAAGTAATTGTTTTACTATCTTTAAGAAATAAAAAGTCAAAATTCTAAGGTGTTTCAAACTCTCCAGAATCAAAAACATTATAATTTTTCACTTACATCTATCTATGAAAATGACAACTCAAAATCAGAACGTGTTAGATAAATGGATTTATTATTCAAGTCAAAGTTTTTGTTTAGGTTAAAAAAGAATACACCTTTGAACAAGCTTAGAAGAATATATTTGCAAAAAAATAATTTTCTACATAACCTGTGTACGTGAAATAACAACTTAAAATCCCAATAAATTTCATAGCTATTTCAAATTTGTATCAAAATTTTCCATTTCTATAAAACTTTTGAGTATAATTCGTCCATATGTTTACCATCCATTTACTTGTTGAATATTTTGACCCTAAAACTCAAAATTTTTCTAGCAAGATTAGAAATTATTAGTCTATGATAATCACTTTAAGAATGGAAAACTACATCTAATTTTTTGTGAAGCATATCAATCATAGATAATTAACATTAAACAAAATTCGTAATATTATACAATTTTGTTTAATAATATAGCATAACAATATTTATTAGGCCTGGTGCAATTTTGGATTAGCATTTTAGCTAGCTCAAACTTTAACTCAAAATCACATTGAAATTTAATATTTGAATTTGAAACAGAATACTTGATTAAAATCGTCTTAACTTTTTGATACAATTTAGAAAAAATCTTAAAGGAAATTAGGTACCATTTAATTTACTATAAAGCTAAATGCAAAATTTGTTTTGTTGCTTTAAATCCTTAAGCAATAAACCGATTCATGGGATTAGCAATCTCATAGGGTTTGCAATTTTATTGTTAATACTTGAATGTAAATTTTAGATTTGGTTTCAAAATGTAAATTTAGGTTTTGTTTTGGTAAAAACAAAATTTTGGATTTTTAATCAAAATTTTGATTAAAAACATAAATTAATTGAATGATTGATTGATTTTAATTTTTAAAGCTCAAAAATTTAGCCAACTTAAATAAAAAAATTCAAAAACATCAATAAATCTATGTTAAAAAATTTAGCATTTATTTATTATTGTAAATTGCGTTTTATATTAACTCAAATTGATAAGAATTAATTTTAATAAAATGTTTGATTCACTTTAAAAGGAAATCATCTATTGTGTAAAATTCAATTCTAAATAAAATATTATTATTTATTTATGCATTTTATTTTCAGATTTTAGATGGAGATAAGATTATAACACATTAGAAGCATATATTAAATTTATTACTTTTACAGATTGGAATAAAAATACTTTTTGTGAATGAAATTTCGATAATGAATTGAAATCTGGTGCAGTTAGATTTCCATGAAATGAAACTTAGCATCTCACGCTGTTTTATAGAAAATTTGGTTAATATATATTACGTTATTATTGATAAAATTGAGAAAGAAGACAAGTATTGAAACTCACCATCTTAATTTCAAATATATTCTAAACTATAAAAAAGTGCGATAAATTTCGTTTTTACTGGTTTATTTTAAAGGAAAAATTCTCCATAAATACTTTAATAGAGATTGGAACATATGTGATACTAGCAATCACATTTTATTTTGAATTTTGATTTTTTTTTCTAACCTATCAGATGTTTAAAAAATTATTTTTATAAACATATTTTAATATTTATTCATTACTAAAAGTTGTGTTTTCATTATATATCGTAATTCTTTTATATATATTATGCTTCATAAGATATTCAGTAATCATATTATTACTGTTAATTAATGAATATATACATTGTTTATTTTCAGTTGTTATAAATTAATACTTATTAGGAATAGTATTTAATAAAAGAAAATATTATAATCAAAAATATAATGAAGGAATAAAATTAATAACAGTATTAGCAATAATAGTTGAAACAACAAAATAAAAAAAAATATCTTCTAAATTACAGGAAAACTTGGGAAAATTATAAAAGAAAGTAAATAGTCAGCCCCCGAAACTGTACGAGTGAAGAATCCTTTTATATTCTGAAATTGAATAAAATAAAATATTTTATCTTATGTGCTATTAAAATACGTAATAAAAAAGATTTCAAACAAAAATATTGTCAATTCATTTTAGATCAAAATTTCTATTAATTCAAAACCGCTAAAAATGTGTGCAATCCAAAATACATTTTCACAAAATTTTAAAGCTGAATTAGCTATCGAAAGAACCAAGAGGTGATAGTTCATTTTTTAAATCAGAAATAGAGTCCTCTTGAAAGACAGGTAAGGCAGTTGATGATTGCTAATTCAATAATTGGGAGTATTAATGAATTTTTTATTCTCATACTGGCTATTGGAACGATTAGCTAGTTGTTGTAAATGTGTATATGTCGAAAACTTGCTAATAGATGCTACATCTTATGTAGCAAAAGGTCTCTTATAATGTTACTTCCAAATTTTATAAGATATTGACCATAATTCGAATGTACACAATAATGCAAAAAATAATTACGAATGTACAACAATAATGCAAAAAATAATTACGAATGTACAACAATAATGCAAAAAATAATTGCAAATGTACAATAATAATACGAAAAATAATTACGAATGTACAACAATAATGCAAAAAATTATTACAAATGTACAGCAATAATGCGAACAATAATTATGAATGTACAACAGTAATTGGAAAAAAAAGATTATACAATGATAATGATAAGTAAAAATGTTTCATAATATGCTCTTTTTTCGTAGAAATCTTGTGTATGAGTACTTTATTATTATTTCAGATGAGAGAATTCATGTTCACTGCATTATTGACAAGTAACAAAGGAAACTACAAATTACAAAAACTGAATGAACTGCGCAAATTTTTCTGGATGGGGGACTTATTTTACTGTGATGTGTGTTGAATATCTGTGAGCTCGTAAGTTATGTATATATACAAATACTCTTTATTTTTTTGCATGGTATTTTAAAAATTTGTTATAGAATCTCAGCCATATTTTTGGTTTCCTTAAGACTTTTGGCAAATATTACAAAAGGAAAACAAAATATATAACCACAATCGCTCTCTTACAGTATAGGTATGCGATTGGGATAATGAACTGAAAAAATAAAATTTATTGTTATAGTCCTAACTTTAAAATTGTATACTGATATCAAATATATGAAAATAGATAGAGATCTAATAGTCGGAAGATTATCATTATGCAGCTAAACTAAATCCAATACACGCCGAATTGTTAAAGCGCATGAGAATAGTATTTGGAAAATACTCCAATTGGTGTGATTTGCAAATAATATAGAATTTGCAATTCGCTGTTAACGCACTACTTACTTTATCCACATATGAGTGTGTTACGCAACACCAGGCATTTTCTGCGCCATTAAAAATATTTTATTTGATGAATAATAAAGCTTCAAGTTTATCTTTTCCGAAAAGATGTAACAGCAACTCAATATATTCATGCATATTGGGAAATAATTTTTTTCCGTTAAATTTAGTACATTCTAAAAAGTTATTTAAAAAAAAAGATTTATTCGAAAAACACACTGCATTTCTCCTATAGTTACACAAGAAATGGGGAAAAGTTAAATATAACTTAATGTAGTGTACCTTTTGAAACCAAGTTTCCTCTGGAGTTTACAGTTAAGTTGTTTTCTTTCAACAGTTGTATTGGTTGCTCGATAAACTATTGCAAGATTGAATTAGTTTCCTTCAGAAGTCGAAACAAATCATCGCCTTCACATAAAATCTCTCATGATGTTTAAATAAGATTGATTTAATTACTAAGGATCCATTTATTTCAGATATCTATTTATTTATTTAAATAAAATCCATCAGCAAAGCTAATTTTTTAAAATGCTTATCTTTCATTGAAAAAAACAGGGATTATATTACAAATCTTAATCTATCAACACTTTTTCGATCGTTTGACACGTATATGTTAGATAAAAATGTTTGAAAGGATATAGTTTAATGCTCGTTTCAAAAGTTGTCGAATAAATTATGATTTTAGTGTTTTATTTTACTTTAATAAACACTGTCTGTATTTTTCAAAACACTGTTTTTTATCCGCTTTCATAGATGTCAACAATCTTTTGTCTCAGTTTTAATAGGACACTTTAAAACGGCATATTAAATAATCCCTATTTAATCGATTGTTCTTAAATTCTCGGCATTTGCATAATCATTGATAGTATCTAGAGTCATTTGTGCTAAGGTTTTTTGTTATGGATATATATCTTGTTTGTTATTATGATCTTATTATGTATTTACATAGATATGTATCAAGGTTCTTTTATTTTTATATTTAAAAAAAATGCAAATATTTTCCCTTTATATATTATCTTCCTATTAGTGCATTTTAAAAGAAATATTCAGTTTAAAGCTTCAAATTCTGAAAAACAGCTTAAATTCTATTATAATTTTAAGTGGAATAATTTAATCGTTTTTTTGATAAGCTTAATAGAAAATTCTTTTTTAGTTGTAGTAGATATTTTGCGGATTTTCAAGGCAAAAATTTTATTCTAAGAAATTATTTTCCTGTTTTACAATGAATAACTTTTTGCTTGTAGAATATTTTTTACGATTTGTGACGAAATAAGTAGCAATAAACATAAATTCTAGGGGAAAATTTTTTAATTCACCAGATATAGTAAAAGGTCAAAAATAATTTTTCGTTTCTAGTGATATAAAAAATATGAAAATTTGTCTTATTTATTTGATAGGATTGAAACATCAAAATTTTCATTATTTTAATGACACGATCTAACACATACATTTCACAATTTTTTAAACTATTCCCTTTTATACAATTACATTATACCAGTTTAAAATTGTAGATGGATAAAACTAACAAAATATTCATAAACTGTAGGTTTCAGTATCCTGAGACAATCATTTTTCGACGATTCTATCCCATCATGATGAATGAAATAGAATCATCAAAGGATGAGCGCATTTTCGGAATTTTTCGTCATTCTTTGACCTTCATTTTTACTCAGTCTGATAAATTTTGGTACAATTTTTCAAGTGTATGTGAGTGTTATGTTATTTTTGACCGTATTCTTTTTTTAATTCTATGAGTGAATAATCCGATTTTGCTTTATTATTAAATGCAATCTCCTCCTTTCATATTTCCTCTCATCCCTATTTTGACAAATCGATCACATCCTAGCGCAGGCACAAAAGCCCAGAAGTTGATAAACAATTCATGCAACAAATTTATATCTTTATTTCTTAATTTGATCTTACGCATTTATATACGTCACAAGCTATTCAAATAATTAAAAACAGATCATTTTATTTTTTAAATTCAAAATACTTTTTTCATTGAAAAATTGTTGTGATTTACAAAATATTGAAAGAAATAAAAATGAAATTTCAGTCGCTCTTGCTGTTGCTCTTCAGCAAAAAGAATCGCAGATTTAAAAGTATAGAAGTCATATATTTTATGTTAAATATATTTTATCATTCATTTCAAAAAATGTAATGTAAATTCTCTATTGTTAAAAATTCATTGCGAACAATGAGAGGATTTTGTAAAATCAAGTAAAATAAATTTATATAAGAGTAAAGTACTTAATTTTAATAAAATAAATAAAGTACTGAAAGTAAAAAAAATAATCAAATAAGTAAACTTGTAAATCAAAAACAACAAAGCACAATTGAATAATAATAATGTTACCATAAATATGATTCTTCCGGTGATTATATAATAATTACCAATTATTACTCATATTCAGACTTAAGATTATTGATGATTATGAATAATTCTCAGTAATTTTACATCATCATTAATTTATTACAATTACCGTATTAGCAGAATATAGATTTTAAATTATGACATGCTACTCATTTTTTGATATATATTTATTTTGTTTTGATATACATTTGTATATTTAGATTTGATTAATCTGTAAATGTATTACTTAAAGTTTGAAAGATATTTTTTTCACATTAACATTAACTTCTAAATAGCATTAGTTGTTATTAAATTATTATTAAAATTGCGTAAGTTCAAAATATTGTTTTTCGGTCTCTCTTATCTGCTTTCTGCCTTCGTGCTCAATTCTCGACATCATGCTCATCTGGTTCTTTAAAAAAAACATTGGTAATTGCTAAAAATAAAATCATTTCATTACAAATTGTTAAACTATTCACCTACGTTAAATCAAGGTCTAATTTATTTTTTAAAGAAATTATTGTTTTATTTAAAAGCTCATTTTTTGTTTCCAAAATTGTTTTTATTTTATTTGTATGACATGCAAAAAGAAAACTAACAAAATATCAAAAGATGAAAAAGAAACCGGTAGTTCTTTTAAATAAACCAAACCAATTCAGAGCTTTCAAACATATAAATAAATATATGCTTTAATATTTTATTATAACTATATGCTTCTTAATTATTTTTAATGTTTACCATCTATCTGTCTGAAGTTTAAACACAAATGTCTGGGAGAGATGAGAAATTTTACAAGCATGTTTAGAGATTAAGTTCAAAATAACTATGATGAAGTCAAAAGAAGCAGCACGAATAATAAATAAAGTCATTGCAAAACTTTAAATTGCATAGAACTTTAATAAGTCTCTACCAATGAATGGAGAGATAACACTGACAATTGGGGTAGCTATTAATACACATTTTCCAAGAATATATAAAATACAAATATCAATCTATAATGCTGCCAAAAATTATTATGAATATTTTAAAGTCTGCATATATCACATATATATGACCATTAACTTCTCAAACAGTATTTGTAAGGGAATGCAAACGAGAGATTCAATGATTTCGTTTGGTAATATATTCTGTAGGAAAGATTTGTAAAATTGAAAATTCA
>JAPMOQ010007937.1:3872-14017 GCA_026543055.1 Argiope trifasciata | reverse complement strand
AGAAAGAAGCAGCAGTGCTAAATTGGGAATGTTTTGGCGAGAACCGTAAAACGTGGAAATTTAACTTTTTGGTTTGAGTCTTCATGAGCTGTTGCATTTTGTTCACCATGAACTTTCCAGTTCAATTTTTTTTGTGAGTTTGGTTTACGTTTCTAAAATATGCTTTAGGGGTATTTACATATATATAAGGGGTCTCGAAATTAAAATGTTTGAAACCACAAAATGGATATAAATGAAGACTATTCAAAGTGTATACCATAAGCTTAAGTACAATGGTCCCATTGATTAACGAATTGAAGGATTCCTTAATCCCAGAATTCCTGTGGCCGTGAGGTGACCTACTCCTTCACAGCGTCCGTGTTAATGGATACAGAGAATGGATCATTCCACTCCAAACCATGTTTTAGCATTTGTACATAACACAATTATGCAAAAAAAGTAAATGAAAACTTTTAAAAATCTCTTGAAAAAATTAATATGTTTGCTCAAAAGAATTCAGATAATTACTAGCAGTTTTCCGAGAACATGTTTCGGATACAATGGCTTCGATTTCACTACTATTATGTCCGTAAATTCATCAAACTCGCTTGTAGTGGGAGTACGGTGTTAAAATCAGCAAACCTCAGTAGAAAAAAGCAATGCTGTTGTTTTAACTTGAAGGTACTATTACAAAGACGATGTGCAGCCAAGACGACCACAGCACTTTAATAGACATTAGCCCACAAAAAGCGATTCGGTAATAATAACAACCCCATCATACTAAGTGGCCGGACAGAATTGAATAGGAAAGGGAATCTTCATAGCTTTGCTCTTCGGTTCCTCAAAACATTTGAAATTCTCTTCTGTGTCCTCATTTTAGCTGCATCCAGCTGCCGATTCACAACTGCATGATTGGCTACTCTACGCACGATACGATGTTGCTTCTATTATAAAAGCCAGGACTGGACACATAGCTCAGTTCAGCACCCGCTTGAGTTCCATACAACTCTAGTCTAGTCTATTCTACCGTTGCTTCGTTATCATTTCGAAGACTCTACTTTTCTTCGACTCCATTCTTCTCTTTGATTTATTGCAGCTTGAGACTGCCGGCCTTTTTTAGTTTCTGGAATTCGGAACCAATGAGGCTTATATTGGTTCATATTGAATAAATCGATAAAATTCTCGAAGTTTTCAGAAATATTTATTTTGTCGCCGAAGTCACCAAATGGTCACCAAGTCCTGATATTATTGAAGCGGCAGCCGATCAGCCTTCAACAGAGCTTATCACAAAACGACCTTTCCAGTGACTGAACTAATTGTACTGGGAAGCAATATTGCAGGTTGGGAACAATATTTAAAGATGGCAAGAAAATTTGTAAACTTACATCTCCCTCACAAATGAGAGTGGAAGTAAAGTTTTCAGAACATCAGAAATATGCAATACTTGTCTTAAACAAGTTTCCCTAGTAGGCCATAAATTTTGTACAATATTGTAAGGCATTGATAATTATTAGCAATATTGTTAAATATTGTGGAATATTGTTTAATATATAATATCGCATTATGTTGTACAATATTGTGCTACAGTCTGTGCTACCGGGATTTGTCTGAAACCAGTTTTATCAATTTCTGGAACAGCGAAGAATGTCAAATCTGTGATAATATATTTCTTCACTGTCAAAAGCATTTAAATATAATAGTTGAGGGGAATGACACTGCTATGAAACGGGATACAGAAAAATCAATAGATATCTTCTTCGAAAAGTGGCCAGAAGATTACTAAAATGGATACCTTGGAAACATCATTCTGTATCTCAACTTAAGATATTTGAAATGATCTTGGATTGAAACAACAGCAGGCCTTCAAACACTCTCTACCTGGTTGAATCATTAACTTATTTTCAGGACCATTAACTCCGGTGTGTGCAATGAAACACTCCAAAAACTACGCACGTCCATCAAGAACAAAAGTCCGGGGCTAATTACAGAGAGTGGGGTTCTGCTCCCTGATAGCGAGTGTCCATATACCTCCAGGGCCACACACGCGGAACTGGCCAAGTTCAGGAGGGAGCAGCTCGACCATCCATTCTAATGTCCGGACATGTCTCTCTGCGATTTTCATGCATTTTGTCCCTTGAAAAAACATCTGAAAGTGAAGCGGACGTAGAACTCAAGAGCGCTGTGATGGACTGGGGTTACAGGAATTCTGGGAACAATTAATCATTCGCCCCTTTAATCAAAGGGATTATAGTGCTCAGGATGATGGTGTATGCTTGGAATTAAATCTTTATTTATATCCAGATTGCCGTTTCGTATTTTTCATTTGAACATCGCCTTGCATTAAGAATCCCATATATTAAAAATACACCTTTAAATAAATTAAGTAAATATCTAAATTGACATGAAGGGGAGCCGAGAATTTGATAACAACGTATCATGCAACCGAGGCTTGCCTCGAACATTTTTAAGTGGAAATTGATTGAAACGAGCATAGATGATTGAATAATATTCACTTGAATTGATATATTATCACATTGTTGCGTTTACCGATCTCATCAATATGTTATATAAAATGTTAATTTTTTGTTTGTAAATGCTGCCAGCTTTCTATTTCTCTTGGATTAGGAATAAAAGTAACCTTTTTTATTATCATGCAATTACCAAGCCATTGGATTTACTATTAAACTTAGGTTTCTAGAAAAGGCTTACTTTAATCGGTGTAAAATTATACGAGACTGATTTTTTTTCTTTTACACTCTAAAGAAATTTCGTCAATATTGTACTTTAATCATTAAATGAAATACTGTAAATATTTTAGTTATCTTATTTATTTGATTAATAATTTAAATTACTATTTTGTTCCGTATTTACTAATATTCTTATTTCTTAATAGGTATTTTTATGGAACTCTCCGAGTATGATTCCTAGAGTAGAAAACATTGAGCTGTGTGGCGTTAGACAATTCACTACCTACTTCCATTATTTAATCAAATCCAACATATAAATAGTGAATAAACGTTATAGTTACCTGTAGTTACCTTTCTGTAGGCATCTAGTGCTACCGTACCTTGGACCTCTCAGATCTGGACATGTACCTGGAAGAGGATTGTATCCACTGATATTTATATGAATGATATGATATCCACTGAATTTCTAAAAAATATCCCATTTCAAGACATCATGCATTAATTTTTTTAAAAAAAATGTAGGTATGATAACGCGTTATAGAAATGGGTTTATTAATATCATGACTGTGAACTGTGTCTGAAAATATGTATCTAAAGAATTAAAATATGTCAGCAGATCAGAATGTATCAATGCCTATAAACAAAGGTTTAGCTTATATATATATATATATATATAGTGTGTGTGATTGAAGCTTCATAAGAAAATTATGCGTATACCTTCACGCTCATCACAAATAAAAAAAAACTGAATTTGAAATCAAACATATGGATTTAAATAGGTACCGAATATTTTAAAAATATTAAAGAAAACTCTATTAGCTATTAATTGCAGCAGATTTATATTTTCATTCAACAATATTACTTGCAAAAGATAATTGAAATCTAAACAGAAACAAAACCTTTCAACGTTTTTACTCCAATTACGAAGAGATGATATATTTTAAATATTCTTTTTCTAATAAATCATCTATTTTTAGAATGCGTTTTCTTTATAAAATATTGTTAGAAATTCAAATCGTGCTGACATGGCACAAGTAAAGATTGATTCATAAATTTGGAGTTAATCGAACATTTAAAACAGTTGCGAAAAACAGAGTTTGACAGAGTGCATATAAAACAGCCATTTAAGCACAAAATGCTCAACAGTAGTATTATGATATCTTTACAATACTCGTTGGCATTCAGAATATAGATACGATGTCTTAGGTTTAAAAGAAATGTGAACTCAGAAAGACATTTTGATGAAATATACAATAAAATTCTCCTTCACTATCAAGATGGCTGGCAAAGTAAATAATTTTACTCCTTTGTAAAAAATTGCTATAAGAATTATATTAAGACCCATATATGGTACTGAATACCATAGTGGTGATAAATTAAAAAGTCGTTTATAGTATTATAATTATATATTTCTTCAGAATTTTATCAACAAAAAGAGGAATAAGAACACCCTTTTCTATTCGGATAAATTAGTTTAAAATGTAAATGTCGTCGTAAAATCATCATTGTCAATGCAAAGCATGATGATTTATAATGCATAATCAATAACTAATTAAAAGATTTAATTTATTTGCCACATGGAAATCTTTATAGATTAATTCAAGTACTTTTAATATTTATGAATGCCAAGTATTCATTTGGGCCATTTTTAGGGGGCTTACCTTGAAAATAAATCCCCTATGCTTTATCTTCTATAAGGTAGGAGCTATTGGCACCAAACGTATTACAAATTGATATATAAGCATATACAGTTGTTAGAAGACTGAAAATAAATTGTCAGAACAGTCAAATGAAATTGTAACTCCTATAAAAAATTTACATTCACATTTACATGGAATTAGGATAATCCAATATTTAAATGTTGGATTCGTCTTAGACATTACACTATGTTAACATTACCTGCATGATTTTAAAATAAATCTTAACAAAAAAAGTGAGATATATCTATTTCAACATACTTGTTTTTCTGAAAAATATAATTTTTGAAATATTTCGCACATTTAGTTGCATGTCTTTGGCTATCTTAATGACTTTTAAACATTGTAGTACCGATTGTACACATTTTTTGGTGATGTCAGAATATATTTTACCTTATTCTTCTCGCAACACTTGATTGTCTTTTGTTTCAAATTTCGTGTTTTTGGGCCCTGTATCAAGAGTTGTCCACATATATTGAATGGCATTGATGTCTGTGGACTGTGGTAGTGGTTGTTGCTACTGTTTACAATGAAAAAAGCACTAAATATTGACGTTACGTGCACTCTATTTTGGGATCTTTATCCTGATGCAAAATTAAATTTCTATCTGAACCCTAATTCTTTGCTCTTTTTTTATATTGATGCGAAGTATATCTAAGTAAATCATATGGTTAATAATGGCATCTATAAGAATCGAATGTTCTACCCCGAAAGAAACCATACAATCCTTGATTCATGAAGGGATCATCATCATGTTTAGTTGTAGCATGAAAATATTTTGGATCCAAAGCAATTTAGGCTTCCTCCCTACGGTGCGACAGCTTTCATTGCCAAAAATGTTGCATTTTCTGTTATCACTAAATATAACCTTCTTCCAAAATTATTGATCTTCAATTCATGAGTTTTTGCAAACTTCAAACGCTTTTTACAAATTTGCAAGATGAACAGTTTTATTCTAGCAAATCGACTTTTATATCCAGCTTGTTTAATTATTTTTCGCACAGTTTCAGCGCTTACACTTCTGCCTATGATTTGAAAACTTTCTGCAGCAAGTTGGATGGACCATGTGGTCGCAGTAATCTAAAGGAAAATACTAAAATTTTTGATTTAAATGGAAATTTAATTTTCCCGCAGCACAAAAGCCCCAAACCTAATGCACATAATATCAAAATGCGGTGCCTTTTTCTTTGTAAACAGCAGTTACTCACACCAGCACAGTTCTTTTACATCAATGTCATTAAAAATATGTGGGTCACACTCGAAAAAGTGATTCAAAAGACAAAATTAGAAACAAAGCCAATTTAACATAAGTGCTGCAAGAAGAATGTGGTAAAATATCTTCAGATAACATCAAAATTTCATTAAATAAATATCTCAATGTTTAGAGGTCATTATAAAAGTCAAAAGGCTCGAAATTACCTGCTGAACCTTTTTTTCTATTCGAGATATTACACAAATTTAATTCGGAAATTTTGAATTTTTTTTGGCAAAATTCTTCATATGTTTATTCAAAATGTTTCTTAAGTTTTTTTATTTAAGATGTTTTTGGTGGATTTTTCTTTACTTTTAGTCTAAATTGGACCATTTATTATGTGTAAAAATAAAATATTTGCTTTTCTCGATGTTTTATTTATATTGAAAGTCGGATTTATCAAATAAAAGTAAGGTTTACTCCCATTTGTTTGATTAAATTTATACATTTTCATCAAGTTTTGAAAATTAGTATTTTTTTAAAAAATGGGAATGAAAAATTTCCCTTTTTCTCCAACAGATTGCAGATTTCATGTTTTATATATTTTTAAAGATGTATTTGATAATATTCCTTTATTTAAAAACCGCTATACTTTTTATTACTGAGTTCTTTTTCTTCACGTAATACATGAATATATTTAATAAAAAAATTTCAATTTGGAAGAATATTTACTTAAATAGTATCTACTAATAAAAATGTTTTTATTATATTTATTAGCTGTTATAAAATCTAAAAAGTGGCGAAATACTCATAAAGTTAATGAAACATAGAGCTTAGAATTTTATGTGATAGAAATGGGAAAACTGAGTATAATGTCTGATTTACACTCGACCAGTTATAAGACGGCAAGTAGGTAGCGCATGCGTAGAAAGGGATTGATTTTTTTTCCACAACTTCATATGAAAGATTCAGGCATTCCATGTTTGGCTAAAAATTGCCTTTTTGGCCTCGCTGATACTTTCTTCTACACTGAGCATCGTATTAAAAGGATTGATATTTACACAAAGAAACAAGATAAACAATTATAGTTCAATTAAATATAATTTGAAAATTATAGAAAAGAATGAACAAAACTAATAATTACAATTAATTATCAGAAACGACAAGGAGCAAAAAATGGCGGAATTAATATCTAATGGTTGGTTCATACGTCGCTAGCTATTACGTGCAATAGAAGATCACGCCTACTTCCGAAAAATCACGTGCCCACAATGGGACAATGGCAAACGGTTGTTCCGTCGGGACAACCGTTAGCCATTGTCAATACAGGACAATACAGGAACAACAGCAGAGAGGCAACGTTGGTGCACAATAGTTAGCCTTGTGTGAATCCTCCTTACTAAATGATCAAGTTTATCACGCCAAAACACTCCCCCTCTAAATTCTACAAACGCATGCGCAGTATGAAAAAATACAATGCAATGGTTTGTAGCTGTCCCGTCCGGACAATTACTTGCCATCTTACTAAAATCATTTTTTAATCTTTCAGCTTTTGCGCTGTCTATTTGTCGTCTTATAAATTGCCCGGCGTAAAATCGACATCAAGAAGGAAACACTGATTATTTCAGCTTTTGCTTATAATTTTGATAAATGAAATAGTCATCATTTCTCTTAATTTTAAGCAATGGAAACAAAAACAAAAAATATTGCATAATTTATGAATAATATTTTAAAATAACATTTTTTTTCCTCAAGATACCTAAATTGAATTTTGATAATAAATTATGTTTCAATACAGAAATCTATTTCCTTTTTATTTAAATTCAGTATATTAGTTTGATAAAAACTTTATAAAAACATTATTATTAAACCTGTTTCAATACAAAAATTTGAATTGAAATATAATTATTTGTGTTGGGTATTTTTAGTATTCTTTGATAAAAGAAAATTTGGCATCAGATGAGAAGGAAATATTTATTTTATTTCGAACATAATTTTAAAATATTTTTTTTCGCATGACCTTCATTATTAAAATAAGACATTCAGCATTATTAAGAGTAATAACACACAATGTTATAAAATAATTTGAATTCATAGTAATGTTATTGATACAAACTAGGAATTGTTCTTATAAATATAGCTTAAGTAGTTTATTGTTGTTTTCATTCGTATAGAAGTTCTGATATAAAACAGAAAGGCAACGATTGCGCAGAATAGTTAGCCTCCTTTGAACCCCTTTTAGTAAATGATCAAGTTTTTCACACCAAAAAAAAAAACTCACGAAATTCTACAAAAGCATGTGCAGTACGAAAAAAAAATACAATACAGCGGTTTGTAGTTGTATTGTACAAATACAATACAACATAAGAAACTGAAAATATATTTTCTTAATATGTAGTCGTATTTAAAGTGCAAATATTTTATGATTTTTGATTCTTACAATAAAAATATTATAGCTTTACTTTATAAAGTAAAGTTTGTATACCTCTTTAGCATTTTAGCTAAACTTAATGGCTGATCTTAAAAGATACTTTTTCATTTAAAAAATATTGTTTCAAATTTCTTATTGTAGATGGCAGCATGATAGACAAGACCAAGATCAAATCTAATGTTTTGTTTTCTATAAATGCTTTCTATTTCGGTATGAAAACTAAAAATTTTATATCTTCAAATGTAAAAAGCTTCAAATAAATTGAAAACAAAACAAAACAATGTTTTTGCAAGAATTTAATATAATTTTTATTTATAATGCGCATATATAAAAGATATAAACAAAGAGAAAGTTATTGTACGTTTAATGAGTAAATTTTTTTATCAGTTATTTCTAAATTATAGCACTTTTTTTTATATGCATGCGCCTAGACATTCAAGAAAGAAGAAGCTAATTATTGGAGTGAATTTTTTTTTCTTTATTCAAGGTTTGGCAATAAATCTGAAGAATCAAATTGTTGGAATAATAATGTTTAATCTGTTCTGTAAATACCGTATGAAATCTTGGAAAGGATAAGGATCATATTTATACATAAAACAATACAGCATAATCAAAATACTTTCAATAATTTGTCTATAATAGCATAAAATGCAATGATAGAAAATATCTAAAATGTTCAAGAAAAATTTTGATTATAGTTTACTTTTTGTGCAAAGAGGACCAGACCACGTCGGTGGACACTTGATGCAATGCGTAGTATTATGTTGGCAAGTTTGACATTGAGCCCATGTGTTACACGTAATTTCTTCGTTCTGATCATTTTCGATACAACGTCTGAAAAAAGAAATAAAATCATTATGGTTGCGAATAATTACCTATTGGTAAATACAAAAATTCTGAATCCACATTATACACAATAACAAAAATGTTATTAACAGGGTGAATAAAAATGAGGGACACGATTAAAAAAATTCATATTTTTGAAACTGCTGCCTGAATTACAATAAACGATGCATGAATTTAAATATACCAAGTTTTTCTTCAGTTACAAATGTCCGATGTATGACCCTCTTGTTACACGGCTTGCTTCCCATCTATAATCCAGTTCGTTCCAAATATTCTGTACCATTTTGTTTTGTCTGTTATATTTAAAATGACACTTCAAAAAGAAATTATTAAGATAAGACATTGTTTATGTTCCACCAATGCCAATGACACTGGCAAAACTTAAGGAAAGCATTTGTGTAACATTCATAACCGTTGCCAGAGTCACAGAATGTTTGGAACGAACTGGATTACACGAGGGACGTATGCCGTGTAACAAGAAGGACACACATCGGACATTAGTAACTGAAAAAAAAATAGTACACTTCTTTTTAAATATATCTATTATTTATTGTAATATATGTAGTAGTTTCGGAAACATTATTTTTTAAATTCGGGAGTATTGTTTTCTTTTCACTTTGTATAATGCATACGAAATGCCAAAAATATATACAACAGTGAACAATGCTTGGATTTTTACATTGTCAAGATGGTATATGCGCATATTAAATAAGGTTTTCCCTTTTGTATTGTAGTAGCTAGGAATATTCGGTAATTGTTTCTGATATTGCGGTCGTCGAGAATATCAAGTAATTCGATCTGAAGCTCGAATATATGGGAACTATCGCATGTATGGTAACACCCAATGAATGTAATGAACTTGTTTTTAAAATTATATTCTAATATTTTTATAATATTTTCAAATTTCCTAGGAAATATTTTCAATTTTAAAAAGTATGATTAATATTATAAAAGTGAGGTTATAAACTATAGAAAAAGTGGTTATAAACATTAGCTGTGCAATAGCAAGCTTTAAAGCGGGAAAGATATTCTCGTGATTTTAACAAGAAATCATACATAAAATAGTGGCAAACCTTCCCCAAAACTTTCTCGCATATTGGGTTATGGAAATGAATAAGTGTCTCAGATTAATATTAATAAATATTCAAAAATGCATTCGGGAAATTCTAAAACTAATGATCTTAAAAAGATGGAGTTCAAATTTGATTTTGTATACGATAAAGCAGCTAGCAGTGCCATCTGATCCAGTGAAGAGCCGGACAATATTATATATATATATATATATATATATATATATATATATATATATATAT
>JAPMOQ010007904.1:5659-22380 GCA_026543055.1 Argiope trifasciata | reverse complement strand
TTTTCTTGAAGTTTATTGTATTTTGTAAGTGCTTTTCAAATATTATGTGTTAAATTACTTATTTTAAGGATAATGCACAGAAGAAGTTGCATATAAAAATTGAATTTTCGGTTTTATACATTTTTTGTAGAAGGTTTCAGGCGAGGGAACAAATGCAAAGAACAATTTTAGATTATTAAGGGAGGAATAACTTATATTAAGGTAATTGCAAAAGAGCTAACCGCTCCCTTTATCATAACATCTGAGACAAATTGAAGAAACATTATTGTCTCTATGGTAGTTCAATTTGCCTTTTTCTGTATTCTAACGAAATTCTAGTTGGAACTATATTTGAGTCCTAGTGGCCACCATTAATACTATCTTTCCATGGGAACTAATTCCATCTTCAGTATGGAGGTAGCAAACATACGTCATTAATTTACCTCTTTAAATCCAGAACCAATCAAAATAGCAAAAGCATTCTACATTTTCAATTTTTGGACGCCTCTTGATAAATAAGATAAATCACATGCCGATATGTTACAACAGATTGACGATTCGGATTTTGGTGGTTCCAAACTCTTAATTAACAGATTGACGATTCGGATTTTGGTGGTTCCAAACTCCTAATTAACAGATTGACGATTCGGATTTTGGTGGTTCCAAACTCCTAATTAACAGATTGACGATTCAGATTTTGGTGGTTTCAAACTCCTAATTAACATATTGACGATTCGGATTTTGGTGGTTCCAAACTCCTAAGTAATTATGTCAAACTATTATATCATGTGTTTGTTGCTTTTTGTATATTGAATTCCTATATGAACCAAAAGTCACGATGTTCAAGCTCACACTACAAATTTCAGAACTCAACTGTTTCATCTTTATCTGTTACAAACAAGTCTTTCAAACTTTCTTTAGGCTTAGTTACGAATATTAAATGCTGAAGACAATCCATAAATTTAAAATGAATGGAAAACTCATGCAAAAATTTAAATAGTATTTATGTTCCATCAGATATTTATTCGTGTAATTTTGCTCCATTGCTGAAAGTGTAGAAAGTTCATGTATTATCAGGCTATCATACACATACACGAGTTTACATGGAGAATAAAAAAATGCAAATATATTTCCATGAAAGAATAAGTAAAGTGAGAGGGGGGATATTTCTTACAGATACATCATTAGTAACCCTAGGATGTTGTGGGAATGGACTCTTTCAGGAAGGTTCATTAAGTATAAAAAACAGAACATAATAAAGCTATTAAAATAACATGCCTTTAATGTCTATTACAATATGATGCTTAAAAATATTTTCTTTGTTACAGAAATAAAAACTTCAAAATATCCATAAGAAATTTAACTGAATTTAAACGCATACAACATTCCCCACGAACCAAATAGATGAGAAAGAAGGCTAGTGAATACACTAATAGAATGGAGAATCCTCCATGAGTTGGAATAGAACCAAAATGGATTAGGCTTCTTGTTATTTCTAGGACAGTGATTCCCAAAGTGGTCTATATCGACCCCTAGGGGTCTATGACAACCTGCAAGGGGTCTACGTCAGCGAAAAAAAATTTGGGGGTCCATGAAATGAAAATGGGGATCCACGATGGTAAATCTCAACACATACACTGATAGTAGTTTAGGGCTGTTACTAATCTCTTAACGAATAAAAGAAACAGACTGGACATCATTAGCCGAGGAGATTTAAGATTAACCCTTACAAAATTGGCGCCAAATGTTGATAATTTATTGTTAAAGCATCAGGCTCATCCTTCTCATTAAAAATATTGACTTTTTGTTTATGTTAGTTTATTTTGTGTTTATTTCATGTTACATAGATTTTACATAACAGATACGAAATTTTATTTTGAGTAGTATAAATTTAAATTCAATTAATAAATGTATAAATTAACATGTGTTTTTACTTTAAGTTTTTAATAGTAAACTTCACTACAGTTAGAAATTTACAGGAAATCAATATCAGGTAAGTAGGGGGTCTATTCAATACGGAAAAACATGGCAAGGGGTCTACGACAGAAAAAAGTTTGGGAAACTCTATTCTAGGATAACTGAAAAAAAAACCCTTTATAAAATCATGTGCACCTAGGAAAAGAATTAAGTATGCTCCCTTTATTAATGTATATATAATTATTTAAATGCATAACCGAATATAATGTAGAGAAATATAAACAGATTTTATCCAATTTTATTTAATTATCAACCAATTGCATTAGAGGTAAAACAGCAGTATATTTGTAATCAATTAATATTTCCAGCAAAATTCTTTAAATTGCATTTTAATCATCAATAACAGAGCAATTTAAGTTAAACATTTATTAGAATTCAATATTTATTATGAGAGAAAAATCCGACGAATAAGTGACCGTTTCGCTTGATGGATGAATTATTTCCCTATTTTGACGCCCCTAGATGATCGCCTAGGGCAACGTGATGATAAAACTGGACTGAAAAGGCTCTCAACAGAATACCAAAACAAATACAGCCTGAGGAAAATTCGGGACATTTCGGAAAAGACGGCAAATGAAACGACGAATATAATCAACTTAACTTGAAGACAGAATTATTTGATTTGATTATGCGATTGGATTGGCACTTTATCGTTATTGTGCTCAGACACATTCTTTAAAGATTTATGCAGTTTGTTTCCCCAAAGTTGCTTTGGTCTCGGATAAGGAAAATTAAGGTTATTGTTGTCACATTTTTAATGGAAAAGAATGATTGCAAGGTCATCCGTAAATTTAGAGACAAACACAAAGAATTCAAACAAAAGAAATTATTCCCCAATTTATTTTTGCCCCAAAAAATAAATTGGGGAATAATTTCTAGCTATGGAAAATTAATTTTGTTGAGTGGTTGATAAATATTCAAATAATTTGAGCTATATGAATTAAATATTAGTCACACAAGAGGATAAAAATATGAAACGGGACTGTTTGTCAATGATATCTACATGCATTAAATTAGTGATTACTGTTTTCCCCATTTATGTAGAAAAAGATAATATTTTTTCTTTCAAGTTATAATAAAGTTTAGATAAAATAAAATCCAAACAACAAAAACCTAGATATCCCAATCATATTTTATTTCACACTGTTGCCGTTCACATAAAACCATAAATCTTCTTTTTTTCTACAAAAGTTGTTTCGATATGAAGTTGAGTTGATTCATTTAATATTATATAAAGTTCTTAGAACTTTGGAAATAATTTGGAGTTTAAATATATATTTTCAAAATTATGTCTGGTGATAATGATATGAAAATTTGTTAAAATCACGACACAAATCAAAGAAAACAACAAAATGAGTTTACAGGTGAAAAACTGAGAAATAGAAACCCATTCAAAAATGCTTATTATGAATTTAGAGTTAAAAAAAACGATTATTACAAACTCATGAGAAAGATTTTATGAAATTGTATCATAATACTGGTCTACCAGTCAAAATTGAAGGGTTTGCTTCAAGAAGGATGTAATTCCAATTATTCAAGTTTGCTGAAAACCGGCGGTAGTACCAGAAGCTACCTCTCTATTGCAACAAACTAATGAGACAAACAGCTCCATCGCTTGAATTAATGCGAGAACTAACAATTGGAGCTATATATTTCCGGTGCCAAATGAACATTTTTTATTTATTTTACAACATGATAGAACATGTGACTCCATGTTCCCCTACATTGGAGCTACATCCATTTTGAAACAAACCTTCAATTACTGAAAATCAGGACCGGTATATGCAGATTACAGTAAAAAAAATTACTGTCGTTTAGCACCATTGTTTCTAATAAGCACGGTCACTCATTTGACTGATATTAAATGTATTTGTTTATATGACAGTATTCTATGTATTCCATCTTATTTCTAACAGAAAGAAAGGATATGATCAACGCTTTATCATATCCTTTTCAGCTTTATCATATCAACGCACAATATAAAGATATGTTCTTCACAGATAAAACAGTTCTTTTTATCTTTCAAGGTGCCAGTACATTTGGCAGTAATCTAGAACTGTTTTTCTTAGCATAAGGTTCTTGAAAGTTGACCCTTACAGAGGCAACGGCATGTTCTGAGCAAGTATGATGTCGCCCGTTCATACACTTTATGTCTAGGAAAAGAGAATTATCAATACGTGAAGTTAGTAAGAATATTACTAGAATGTTATAATGCATCGTGTATGTAGATTTCATAGTGGAACCTCGGTTAACAAACATAATTAGTTCTAAAATCTTATTTTTAATGTGAAATACTCTTTGAATGAAACAATTTTATCCACAGGAATCCATATAAATTAGAAAAATTCGTTCCATTCTGAAATAAAAAATATTCAGACAAGTTTAAGATTGATTAAGAAGATGTGATTTTCAATCTACTTTCTCGAAGCCCCTTTTAGTTTAACATCATTAGGCAGCTACCTAATATAACTAGTTGGAAATCCGAAACTGAAGGCAACCATAAGTAATCAGAGCCAAATAAAAGAATTGCGTCTACAAGACGACAAATCAGCTAATTTAACAAAAGTGTTTTTAATAGATGAAAGAATTTCTTGGTTATTTCTTTAAAAATAGAGGTAGACCAGAATATTGGTAAGCGAAAGGATTAGAATATTTAAAAATAACTATACTTATGCCCCAATATCTGTTCTATATAAAACTTCATTTTTTAAACATATATACAGTAAACTCTCGCTACAACGATACCCGATACAACAATAACTCCCTCTACTACAATAATGTTTTGTGGTCCCGGTGATTTTGCATATAAACTAATGTTAATCTTCCCTCAATATTGCGATATTCTCTAGAACAATAAACCTCTGTAAAACGATTTTTTCAATCTAAATTTCAGTATTATTTTCTCCCTTTATAATAAAATTTTGATTTTCAAATGCTTTTTTTTTTCGTTTTCTTTTGTTATTTTTTCCGTCTATTAAGACTCATTGTGGATATTGTGGAAGTTTGTGGGAAGTAACAGAAAAAAACCATTCGGAATTGCTGGAAAAAGGCTGGTCTTTGTGTTATGGAAGATAAGAAATCTGATAATGATGAAAATTCCATAGACAATGATCTCTCTGATGATCAAGAATGTGTTTTGCACATCAAAAAATCCGTATCCGTAACTTGAAGAAACAAGCGGTAAAAAGTTTGGAATTAGTATAGAAGACTATTTAACAGCAGATGATGATCTTATGGTTTTCGCAGGAGTTACTTATGAAGATATTCTCTCTGAAATTACTGATGAGATAGGAAACAATGATGAAGATGATGATGATAATACAGGTCCATCGCAGTCCTTATTGTCATCTCAGGAAGCTCTTCAATCTGTGAATTCTCTACGGACATTTTTTTCAAGCCTTCCGTCGACAAATGAAGAACATTTTCGTGCACTAGACTCAATGCATACAGTATTGGTGAACTTAACAGTTAAAAAAATGAATAAACAAACAAAAATACTGGATTATTTTCAATAAAAAGTGTTTTCAGGTATGTGAATATTTCTGTGCTTATTTTCTGAATTTATCTTATTTTTTATTTTTTTAGTATTTAAACCACTAATATTAGTATTTTACAAATTAATTTCTTCTAAATATAGACTTAAAAGTAGTATGTTATGCCCCTTAAACTACTGCTAATAATAATAATAATAAAACTCTTATTAAATGCTCAAAATATGTGGGCCCCCTATATAACAATATGCCTCTCTACAACAATATATTTATTTGGTCCCTAAAATATTGTTGTAACGAGATTTCACTGTATATGAAAAAGTACAAAATTATCACTTAATGGTGAATTGTAAACATTTTTAAACATTTTAATGAGCAATGCTAAAGATATATAAGCACTAAGCACACAAAGCTATAACTGTACGTCAGATTTTTTATACTCAAAAGTTATGAGAATTAGTTGCAAAAATGCAAGTAGCTTAGGTAAAATAAGCTTGAAGCAAAGTATGCATGTATTCTTCAAAATCTCAAATCAACGTTAAGGGTAAGATTTCAGAGAACAACCTCTTAGTCCTAAGGTTATGGGTGCAATACATAAAACGTACTCTCGGTACATTAAATTTAAATGAGCAATATCTGAAAAAAAAATTGAAAATTGTCAGACAGTAATATTTTGTAATATTATTATTTAATGTCTTATTCCTGAAAAAGGAAAAGAAAGAAATGAACAAAGTCATATTTGATTTCTCTCGATCTGAAAGTATTTTAAAATCGAAATTATTAAAAAAAAATACCGTGAGATTTTGTTAAATTGAATCTCCAAATTTAAGATCATCCTGAAAAAAAAAACATTTATGGAATTAACGTCTGTCTGCCTCATTATACGGAACCACCTAGAAAGATGCAATCTGATATGGGGTATTTGTATCGAAAATAATGCGCCAATATTAATTTTGTAGGAAATCTGTCAACATGAAATCTATCTGACAGTTCATTTCGATGCCTGTGAAGGCAGTAGCTAAAAAATTAAAAATAGCAAGCTGCAAGGAAATATGATGCAATTTAATTATCTGCATAGTAAATCTACGTCATAGTTTAAACTAAACACATTTACTGTTTGACAATATGGAGGCTTACATCTTTATACTATGTGAAAACGATAACTTTGCGACAACGTTAGCCAGATAAAAGAAACTTAGTGCATGGTTTCGGCCACTAAAATTATGGATCAAAAAGCAGACACAACTCTTAAAGCTCGAAACAATTATGACTTCATAATATGACGAAGTTAAGCACAAAATGCACCATCAGTAGGAAGTATGCACCAAGCCGAAGTCTTAGCAATAAAGATGACAGTTGATTATTGTGAGGGGTATCAATGCTTTATATTCTCAAACTACAAGGGTTGTTTTTTTTTCAACCTCCAATCGTACATTATGAAGGGCAGGCATGCAGCAGGTGGCGGGTGTACGCATCTCCCCCTCCATATACTCTGTCACTGGCAATTTCAACATGCCATTTCTTGTTCAGCTGCAGTCACATAAACATGGCTGTCTCTATTAATTCTCCCGCCAAGTTTGAATACCGAAGTGTTATTCGCTTTTTGCAGACAGAAGGGAATAGTGCAGCGGAAATTCACCGAAGTCGAGTGTATGGAGACAACATTATGAGAGATGGTGCTGTTCGTGAATGGTGTCGAAAGGCATGGTATGGTATGACGTCTGGAATTGTTCTGATCCATGACAATGCCCGTCTCACAGCAGTCGTGAAACAGAATGGCCCCTTGAGCAATTTCGATGGGACATTTTAGAACACCCACCATATAGACCCGACCTAGAGTCGAGTGATTTTCATCTTTTCTTTGAACTGAAGAAGTGGCTTGGGGAACAGCGGTTCCAAACTGACGAGGAGCTCAAAGAAGCTGTCGCAACTCATTTCAAATCATTGGCGGCACCATTTTATGAAGAGGGTATTGCAATGCTTGTTGATAGATATGACAAATGACTTAATCGCCAAGGTGACTTTGTAGAGAAGTAACCTTTATTGTGCATTACTTTTGGTAATAAAATCATTTTTTTTTATATTCACCCGTCTTTTATTTATAGCCCATCGGAGGTTGAAAAAAAATAGCCCTCGTATGTTTTAGCTCTTCGGGCACTACAATTTACTAGCACACACACAAACAAAAATCTAGGAAATTAAAGAAAACTCGAGAAAGGTTAAAGACGATTGGATTAAGGCTGACATATGAATATACAAAAAAGGTTCCACAAATGGACCGAATAAATATTGTAGTCCTAAAAATCATTCCAAATGAGTGTAGGGACAAAAATGATTCCCATAACTATGCAGTAGCAAGACAGATGGATAATGTTGTGCAGAAGAGGCATAACATTGAATACCTACATAGATGCAAGGCAACACACAATTTCTATATGTATAGAAATATGTGTTCACAATTTCTATGTATATGTATATATGGGGAGAATAGGCACATTTTAACATTATATAGCAAAATATGTCGAACTAAATAGGATTACTACGGATCATTCGTTATGATTAGTAATTTTAACTCAATATTACAAAACCCTGGAATTAAAAAATATTAAAAGAAATGAAGTAAAAGATGTTTAGCTTTTCATCAATATTTTGAAGACTCTTTGAGATTTCGTAGCTTTCTTATGCAAAAATTTTAATACTTAATGAACATAATAGCCACTCACAATAATTACTGTTTATAGGCTTAGTTCTGTGGATTCAAGGTGAGTGGCTATAATAAAAAAAAATGTAGGAAGTACATAAGACAAGATCAAGGGAGAACAATATCACTGGCTCTTTTATCTTTTCCTGTTATAGAATTTCTGTTTAAACTCTCAAGTATTTCCTTAATGATCAAACACTACATTGGAAGTTTTAAAAGCTCGTTAACAGAATGCTGTTTAAAAATAAAAATAGAAATAGAAATTTTAGTCAGTTCTCATTCAATATTTTTATAATTATTTAGAGATCCACCAAATCAAATGGAACAAGTACTATAAAAAATTAAATTAAATTCTTACACAGGTCAACATATAAAATTTTTATTTTAGTTACTTTTTATTAAATAATTATAAAGTATCAAAAAGTGACTGATTTTTGCAATAACTGAACTTTCATTCTTCACCTTCACGTGAAAAATGCAGAAATCTTTGTATTTTACCGATTGAGCTACTTCCTGCTAATTTCAATCTTCATTACAAACTGTTAAACTCTATTTAAAGTATTAAACATTAATTAAATTTAATGAATGAATTAGTATCTGAAAAAAATACTGTATTAATATAAAGTGTCATACAGTACAAGTTTTTCAAAATGTATTTGAACTCGAGTGGATGAATTAAAATTATTTTTTAACAAATTAAAATTTGAGCATGATACATAAATAAATATATATAGGGAGAGTGTGAACTTATAGTAGGGAATGAAAAATAGAAGTATTTGTAGATATTTTTTAGTCAGTTCACATTCAATATTTTTATAACTATTTAGAGATCCACTAAATCAAATGGAACAAGGAATATAAAAAAATTGATTAAATTCCTACAGAGGTCAACAAATAAATTTTTTATTTTAGTTACTTTTTATTAAATAATTATAAAGTATCAAAAAGTGACTGATTTTTGCAATAGCTGAACTTTCATTCTTCACCTTCACTTGAAAAATGCACAAATCTTTGTATTTTACCGATTGAGCTACTGTCTGCCAATTTAAATCTTCATTACTAATTACTAAAACTCCATTTAAATTATTAAACATTAATTAAATTTAATGAATGAATTAGTATTTGAAAAAAAATGTAGTAACATAAAGTCATATAGTACAAGTTTTTCAAAATGTATTTGAATTCGAGTGGATGAATTAAAATTACTTTTTAACAAATTAAAATTTGAACAAGATACATATATATATATATATATATATATTGGGAGAGTGTGAAGTTATAGTAGGAAATGAAAAATAGAAGTAGTAGTAGATATTTTTTAGTCAGTTCTCATTTAATATTTTAATAATTATTTAGCGATCCATCAAATCAAATGGAACAAGTGATATAAAAAAATTAATTTAAATTCTTACACAGGTCAACATATAAAATTTTTATTTTAGTTACTTTTTATTAAATAATTATAAAGTATCAAAAAGTGACTGATTTTTGCAATAACTGAACTTTCATTCTTCACCTTCACGTGAAAAATGCAGAAATCTTTGTATTTTACCGATTGAGCTACTTCCTGCTAATTTCAATCTTCATTACAAACTGTTAAACTCTATTTAAAGTATTAAACATTAATTAAATTTAATGAATGAATTAGTATCTGAAAAAATACTGTATTAATATAAAGTGTCATACAGTACAAGTTTTTAAAAATATATTTGAACTCGAGTGGATGAATTAAAATTATTTTATTAACAAATTAAAATTTGAACAAGATACAATACAAATAAATATAAACAAGTAAATATATACAAATAAATAAATATATAAACAAATAAATATATACAAATAAATATAAACAAGATACAAATAAATATATATAGGGAGAGTGAGAACTTATAGTAGGAAATGAAAATTAGAAGTAGGAGTAATTTTTTTTAATCAGTCAATCCACCAAATCAAATGGAAAAAAAAGAGAAAAGATAAGCAAGTAAAGAAACATGAATTATTGCTTTTCCCCTAATTACACGTTTAAATTTTATTAATAAATTCTCAGTGAAATTTTTTTTTCCATATTACATTCAGTGACATTTAAAAAAAAATTAATATCATAACACGAATAACCAATTTAAAGTACTGAAAAAAGCTCAGAATGTGTTTTTTCCCTTAACTACTATCGTACCTCTCTGCATAATTTTATGTTCTGTTGAAACCTTCCCTCGAATGCTCCAACTCCTGCTTCTAGAAGAAATTAATTCTCACTTAGACCGTCGATGGAGTTTTGGAATTAATAACCGGACATATTTTTGAGATAGTTTAAGGGGTCTCCTCCCATGGGTCGATAGCAATTTTATGCAAGGAATGCTAAGCATCTCCAAAAGAAGATTCCGGGTGGAAATTAAATTCCTCTATTAATCGATTGCGGAAATGGGCTTCCTTATTTAATGATCAGAGATAAGGTGCTGGAACCTGATGATTATTTCCTAGCATTTTCGATGATAATTTAGTGAATGCGTAATGTAAATCAGTGATTCCAAATGCTTGATTCTTTGTAATAAACTCTTTAATTAAAAATAATTGATTAATAAATTTTTAATGGATTAGCTTTAATTATAATATGTGATATTTTGTAGGTAGTTTTTTTTTAAATTTTTGATTGAATATTATCAAGCATTTTGTTCATGTTAAATGTAAAACAGTGAGTCATGAAATACAAACGCTAAATTCTATGTAATAAATCTTTTAATTAAAAATAATAAATCTATGAACTTTGAATGGATTAATTTTAATTATAATATTAATAATTTATTAGTAAATTTGGTTATTAAAAAATTATCATCGATTATTTGGGAAATATTTGGTGAATGCTAAATGTAAATCAGTGAGTTCAAATGCTTAATTCTTTTTCTTAATTCATTTAATTAAAAATAAACTATCATTAAATTATAAATTGATTTGTTTAACTATAAGATGATATTTTGTTGGTAGTTAGTATGGTTATTAAAGAAAAATTATGATTGAATACTTTGAAACATTTAGTGAATGCTAAGTATCAATCATCGAATTCAAATGCTTAATTTTTTTTGTAATAAATCTTTAATTAAAAATAAACAATCTTTAAATTTTGAATGGATTAGTTTCATTTCTAATATGAAATGTTTTGTCAGTAATTAGTTTGATTATTTTTTATTTATTTATGATTGAATATTTTCAAACATTTAATGAATGCTAAATGTCATTCAGTGAATTCACACGCTTAATTCTTCGTTATAAATCGTTCAATTAAAAATAATAAACCAATAAATTGTGAATTTATTAGTCTTAATTATAATATGGAATATTTTGTCAGTAATTAGTTTTTAAAAAATTACAATTGAATATTTTCAAACATTTAGAGAAAAAAGTGCAAAATGCAAATGTAAATTATGTCATGAATGTAAATTAATAAATCCAAGCATTTAATTCTTTGTAATAAATATTTTAATCAAAAATAATAAATCAATAAATTATGAATTTATTAGTTTTAATTATAATAAGGGGATAGTGATATTTTGTAAGAATTACGTTTCACTTTTTATTTTATTTTATGATCGTATCTTTTTAAACATTTCGTGAATGCTAAATGCAAATCAGTAAGTTCAAATACTTCAGAAAAAATCCAAATGTCAGATTTTTAATGACAGTTAAAATTCTTCTAATTATACACTTTTCAGACGAATAAGTACAAATTAAATAAATATTGAAATTAATTTTTCAATATAAATTTAAAAAAGTAATTTCTTAAGAAATAAAATAATTCTTTGTACAATTATATCAAAATAAAATTTTTATGAACACGCTAGACTGTCCCTAATTACGAACATAAATATTTTGGAATAAAATTGCATATAATCGTTAAACTATGTGATAATTAGATTTACTGATATTATTCTTTTATTAATTGTGTTTTTCATAATGTTTAATGTTTTGAAAAGAGAAAGTCGATGCCAAATTTTGAAAATAAAATAATTTATTTTACTACTGATATTTCCGATAACTTTAACTTTTATTGTTACTATTTAATGTAATTCTTTCTAAGTATTATCACTTATATTATTAATTGCTTTTTAGATTTAAATTGGAAAGTCAAATTAAAAATACAATATTCTGTTTTATAAGAAGAAAATGTGCTGATCTAAGTTAATTAAATTTATCTTTTATCGTGTGAGAACATTATGTTTTTTGTTAGGAAGTTTTGAAGCTCGTATAGGCAATGAATAAAAAATAAATAGCAATATTTCTCACCGTTTGATGGCATATTTTTTTACCTGGTTTTACCCGTATGTATGCTTTGTTGAGAACAGATGTGTTTTTAAAAGGTTGACTTGCTTTTACCAGAATTCATTATTACATGTGCTTCTTTGACAGCAGATGCGTTTTTAATAGGTTGGCGTAGAACTACGATATCATAGCTGTCATTTTCATAGAATACAATTTCTTTTCGGAGGAAATTAAATTTCATAATATGTTTAAAGAAACTTCAAATAATACTTTAATACAGTTTTGATAAAAATATTTTCTCTTTTTTCCCATTATCACTTCATTCATTCTTAAATTGACTCCTGTTTTACGATCTCAGAAATTAGAAAATAGCAGTTTGAGTTTGCAAAAATATTGTTTTCTAAAAATTATATATATAAATTAATGTGTTTAAGAATTTATTGATGAATAATTTATACTTTAAAAATAATATATATATATGGAGATAAAAAGAGCGCGAGAGAGAAACCGATGAAGAAGCCTCATGATGGTTTCAAATCGTTTTAAGCTGGTTAATGACAAATTAATGAAGACAAATAATGACATAAAAATAATATTATCACATAATAACTTGAAATATTCGATTGTCAATTTCATTTTTATTTAATATTTATTTTTCTTAATGCATATTGTTCTATAGATCAAGAACTGTTAGATAACAGACAAAATGTTTTATTATTTCAACTTCAGTTTTCATGCGATCCCATCAAAATCTATCTATCGAGTGATGAATTTTATGACAAATTATTTAGATATGCACAAAAGAAAGAAAAATAAATCATTTGTTTCATACATTTATTTTATTCAAGCTTATAATGCCCGTTTTGCAGAATTCAAATAACCATTCCCAGTAGTAAAACATACAGTTTATAGAATACAAGCATAAAATTAGTAGCATAAAATACATATATCAGACACACATTGGATGAAACAAGTTGTATTAATATAATCATAGTCTTTATAATAAAATCAATATGACTGAAAAAAGCCTACAGAGTTTAATAAAAGCTTACAGAATATAATACAAAACATACAGAATTTAATAAAATCTTCCACATATAAACAGCTCCTTTCAACAGCGTGAAAAATAAAAATAATAAACCAATGTTTTATAGAATTTACTAATATACTAATGAAGCTTAAAAATTGAAAATATTAATACTTTTAAAGACGATACATTAAAAGAATTTTCTTCCTCTAAGAAATAAAAATTAATCAAATAAAGTTTAAAGTCTTTAAAATGGATAAAACAAAATCGTTTGTATTTTATCATATTTAATATCTTTTGATTATACAAGACAATTCTTTCCATAAAGAACATCTTTATTCTTTTTTAGCTCTTTAAAAAATATTTTCAATGCTGAAATTGTTTTAACTAATCCAAATATTAATTTTTATTTGATGAAATTAAAGAGAAGAGTCAAAAAGAAATAATTCCGAATTTATAGAAAAGCATTAATGTTAAACTTAATTTCAAAATAAATTTTTAGATAAACTAAACTAGAAATAAAACGGCAGACGATAGCTTTTTTTTTTAACAAAATCGAATTAAAATGATTTTTTTTTGTTTCTTAATTAATAAATATCTGCTACAATAAAAAAAAAACTTTTGTAATAATCATATTAATTGGTTCAGCATTTTCCTTCAAACTTTTTTTATTGCATGGATAAAATTCAATTAAAACAAATGAATAATTGTTTAATTAATGCAAAGTTTTTTTAGTTGATCTTCTATTAATAAAATATTCAGTAAAGTCTCAAAACTAAAACAAATATATGCATTGCCTAACTTAAAGAAAATAGGACTTTTAAGAACCTTTGAACTCTTCTGAAAACATAAATTTTGAATTTATTGATTTCCGATATCTAAATATTTATGAAAAATGGCCTGAGTCTCTTGTTAAAATTTCTCTTGTGAACGATAAAAATTCAGAATCAATATTTCACAATTCTCGCCCTTCAGAGAAACAAGATTTTGGTTTTTAAATTTTTTATGAACAAGTATTTGATAGACGAGCACAAGGAAGATGGAGGAGCCTGACTGATAGAATAAATATTGCAAAGTAATAAAAATATTTTGGAATTTATTTTTTATAATAAAAGAAAAATGATAGATTGATTTTAAAATAAAATTATGATGTGACGATTGGATACAATTCAACTATTTTTATCACTTGTTGTAAAATTTGTATTTTAAATTGTAAAATTTGTAAAAATTATAAATTTGTTCGGACTGAGCATCAATGGTATGCAATCAATCACACATTTGTTCCAGTCCGTTAATAATTATGAAAATTTTTATTTTTATTTTTAAAACTAAATTTTTGAAATAATTGAAGAAAAATGTGATGAAGAGTCTTTTTTGATATTATCAAGAACTAAACAAAAGTTGTATTTAGTAAAAGGAAAATGCAAAGTTTGAATTGATAATTAATCTGTGTTTTATGGAAGTATTATCAGAATTAATAAAAGCATTAACATATTTGAAATGACAAAAGGATAGCTAAGAAATTCTAGAAATTAGTTTTTTTTTAATCTTAGATATCACATTAAAATTATCATTGTAATTTGTATATTGTTTCAACAATAATAATAACTCTAAAACACTTTTTAAATTTATTTTGGAAACTAATTAACAAAATAAGCCTCATTTCATAAACAATGGTGTCATATCAAAATGAAAAACAATCGATATATGTGTATATATTCAATTTAAGTTAAAAAATCACATCTGTAATATTTTTTCAGAATTCTAAAAAGCTAGATTTCTCAGAGAAGTTTGAAAAGAAAGCGAAATCAAATTCATTTTAAAATTTGCCTTTGAATGAAATTTTATAGTCTTAATTTAGAAAGGAACATTGAAACCTTTTACATTATTGTGCATTATACAGTCTCCAGTGTAGCAACTGTCTTCATTCGCCATACCTTCTTTAGTGATGGTGCCCATGATGATGGTGACCATGATGATGCCCATGATGGTGATGATGTCCATGATGATGATGGTGGCCATGATGGTGATCGTGGTGGTGGTCATGGTGATGATCATGATGATGATCGTGGTCGTGGTGATGGTCATGATGTTCATGATGATGGTGATCATGGTGCCCATGATGATCATGATGATGCCCATGATGGTGATGCGGCTTACCGGAAGCATGCTCCAAGGCAACAGCCAAGGTGATAGCGAACAACACCAAAGTGATGGACTTCATGATTTTGGTAGGAAAGTCGTAACTTTACAACGAGAGAATGAGATCGTATTTGATACTCGACGAATATGTTTTGACTTTAAACACTTTGGCTTTATATATTCATCGGTGCTATATGTTTCGAAAGGTCAGTATTTGTGCGTGCTTGGGACTGTTTGTTGGTCAATGTTAGTAAACAAAGAAACTATATTAAGAAATTTTCAGAATAAGAAAAATGATTAAGTTTAAAAAAGGATGTTCATTGTTTAACTGTATCAAGGTCTAAACATTCGAATTGTATAAGCAAGTTTAACTTTTTCAGCTGTCTAGATCACTGAATAAACTTAAAAAAACTGTTAACCTCTGAAGCGGAAATGACACTTCGCAAACAATCATTCTATGGTAAACACTGACCTAAAGAAGTGCAACTTTTTTCGGTAAGGTGGGAAAAATTCATTTTGCAATACAAGTCGGTTAAGTTTGTGAATGGTGGGGAATTACCCCAAATCCACGGTGAATCGAACAGAAATTTACTTTAAAAAGAAATAATGGTAACAATGCGAGATGCAAAATATTTTTTGTAAAAGGTTAGTATGAAATTCCACGCGTTTTCTACGTCAATCCTCAACTTGTTTTAACTTAAATTATTAATATTTTATTAAATTTTTTTCATACTATTAAATTATTATTTGGCGATCTCAAGTCTGGAAAAATCCAGAAAAACAAAATCAAAATATATCTTTGTCTGAAAAAAAATAAAGCATTGAAAAAGGAGTTTGATTAATTTATAGTCTTTTCGATTCGTTATATCAGGAAATGGAATTTAACTATTCTTATTTATTATAAACTAGCCACCTTTGGCAACCAGCCGATTCACCAGTATTAAGGACTGCTAAAATGTTCAATTAAATATTTTACACAACTTGATCTCTTAATAGATTTTTCTGAAAAATATTATTAAGTTTCGAATTTCGATAGTTATATAATTCAGTGATATTATTGCGTAGGCTTTAAACAGTTATATTAGCTGTACTACTTATATCTATACTACTTATATCATTTTATATATCAATTTCAGAACAATCAACATTTTTA
>JAPMOQ010007889.1:10884-26032 GCA_026543055.1 Argiope trifasciata | reverse complement strand
AAGGAAAGCAGATTGCTTCGAATAACATGTTAAACTAAGTGCATTCGCTATTTTTTTTTTATTTAAATGATCAGTTTATATGTAGATATGATAGAAAAAAAAACGTAATCAATATGTGACTCATATCAAAATATGCTCACCAAAAAAGACGATTTTACAAAAAATAAAAAAAATGCATCGAAAGGTTTGCTTCCCTAGATATTTTAGTCAACTGATACCGATTACACTACTTTTAAAATTCGTAAATCTTTGTTGATGTAAATTCTCCGTTCATCTAAATATATCGAAATGGATACATTTTGTATAAACGTCGATTGCCATTTAGCCAAAATGTGCAACGGTAAAATAATTAAAATAATATTATTTTAAACACAATGTATGCGTCGGTAAAATAATTTTATGTTCATATATGTTTTTATAAAATGTCATTAAATCTTATTTAAGTTTTTTTTTATTTCTTTTTCTGGAATTTCTGGAGAATTAGAATAATTAGAATTCCCAAATCTTTTTGAAATCAGCGACTCATAAACCGAGTTTCTTTTCTTTAAATAAAGACTGAATTTCAGTAATGAGTCTGTTTGATTTTCTAGTTTCCATTTTTAAACAAGCAGGTGAATTTTTCTTTTAAATGCACAGTCATTCTCAAATTTGCAAATGAGCTTTTTGTTATGTACAGCACTGTTTATAGAAAAATGAACATACTGAATAAGGTAGAATTATAAATATTATTGGAAAGGATTTTTTATGTCTAAAAACTGTTTTAGCTAAACGATATTCTATCATTGATTTTAATAAGTGCGTAATATTTTGTTTCATTTTTTTAAATTGTAGTTTTATTGTATTCTTATAATAATTCATATTTTCATAACATCACATGACTTTGCAATAAAATAAATTATTAAATAATATGACGTTTTAGTAATTTACACTGTTAAGTTTCTAACACTTAATAAAAATCCATTATTACTTAGCTTACTTAAATATACTAAAAATTAAAATTATTCAACTAATTATTAGAAATATATAAACTAATAATTAGTAATATATAAACTAATAATTAAAATTATTTTAAATATTACTTAAGACTAATTTAATTAGTTTTATACTTAGAAAAAAGTAGAATAAAAGTTACTTGGAACGAGTTTTTAAAAATGCAATTGGAAGGACAGAAAACACGTAGTTTAGATGTTATGGCCATTTAGTCAGTTAGCACAAATGAGAATTTCATTACTCTGTCTACATAAAGGAAATTTCTATTACAACTTCGCACTTTTAATTTCGATCCTGATTATATAATGACTATTCTCTATGAATTCAGCCCCATTTTTTCCAGATATCTTCAATATCAATTAGTAGATATTTGATTTTTCACTCCAGAAGTTAGTTTTTGTCTTAACACTTAACTAAGGACTTGTGGTCCGAGAGACCGCTAGCGATTGACTTTCGGTTACTTCTAGTACGTTTTTAGCTCGATTGAATGGATTGATCCCGTTGCTTCCACTTTTGTGACCATCACTACACGTGCAATTTTTCAGCTAGTTTCAGCAGATGTTTTCTAAAATATTTCAGTTATTTCTTACTGTGAGACTGTATCTCCTTGTTAGTGTCCCGGTAATAAACAAAACTTAGCAGATGGTGCTAAAAATTAAGACCTCGAAATATCCAATTCACTGATACTAATATGAAGCATTGGATAAAATAACCATAAATGTTAATCATAAAGAAAGTGATTCCAGTGATAAGGATAATTGTACAGAATAATTTTTCGATGAAAGTACGCATTCAACTGATTATAATATATATGTTCAAACATAATTAATTTTTCTAGTGACAATATATTTTGAAATATTTATTAAATATATAATTATACCAAGAGAAATGTATACAGAATTTATAGGCTGATTTTTATACTAGTTCTTAACCTTTGTTTGAAATGGCATAGAAATCCGTGCTACGAGTCACATAAACCGATAAAAAAAGGCCTAAGTTTATTCATTGTCATTTTAAAAAATATATAATTGTTGAATTTTACATTATATAGTTTTCTATATACTTTTATATGCTGGAAAAATAAATGTGATTGAAAAAGTATAAACTGATATTTTTTCAAGAATATTATTTATTTTAACATGTAATTAGCCAAGAAAATGCATGTTCCAACGAATTTACTTTTTTTCAATGACAAAATATTTAGAAAATTTCTAAAAATATCTCTATATCAAGAAAAATTTCTTCACAATATATCGGCAGTTTTTATTCTAATATATTCATTAGAAAATTTAATTTGACTGTAAATGAAATGCAGTCTCGTAGATCCAGTTTAGTCCTACAATTTCACATCCCCAGTTACGGTTAATCTTTAATAGATGCCAGGAAAAATATATTTATTTGCAATCTGTGGCTAATTAAATGTGGCAATATATAAAAACACTTATATATCTTTACTAAGCAAAAACGAAATGTTTCCCAAGTGAAAATTCATTCTTTGAAGACATTTAAGACAGTAATTGTATGCCGAAGAGGAGCAGTTGTTAATAGAGTCCTGGTTGATAGGAAAAGGTGATTCACTTGACCACCTTCCTTCACCTGCGAAAATTCAAATCAACGGGCAATGCGTTCTACAACAGATCGGTTGTGAAGCTTCGCACATGAAGTGTTAAGGAGTTCTTTAAAAGGCTTATCACATGGTGAAATTCCGTCAGCACTTTTCCGTTTCTGCCCTCAAAAACTGGTCAAGCAAGTTTCATAATCGACAACTTTTTCAAATTAGCTAGAAAATGCCTTCGGAAATATTGTCCACAAATGAAATTCAACCAATCATGTGAAACTTTGAAGTGACGTCATTTTCGTTGTCGTTTGTTGACTGAAAGTGCCGACGATATTTTGCCGTGTGATAAGGCCTTAAGTCATTCAACGTCGCAACTAGATACCGTCATCTTTATAGCCGGTACCCTCAATTTAAAATATGACAACAAAGGCAAACGTTCCTTAACTTAACCTTTTTTTATATATAAAGCTTCTTCTGCATCGTAAGCATACAAATTTCGATATTTTCTCTAAAACTAACATTTTTTCCTGGTTTTACATTTTATTACTTGTAATTTTTGTTCTAGATTATTAATATTGTTTCTGTTTTGGTCGTTTATTGAATAAAATTTTGTTTTTCTGTGAAAGGTGCCCTCTGTTAGACATTTTGGGACTAATATTTCTTTTTTCAAATTTTTGCGAGATAATCTAGTGTATATGGCCTATATACCAAATTTCATTACAATTTTTTATTCCGTTAGGACTGTACATTTCTGTTTATAAAGGATATTTAATTATAATCCCCCACCTGTATTTGTTAGAATACAACCAACAAAGCATATTTTTTCTTCTCTTAAAATCACTTTCAATTCAAATAAAATCCCCATTTTACTTAATCACTTTCAATTAATCGCATTGATTTTCATCACAATGCACTTGTTCTATATACAATCAACTTACATTTAAAAACATCGTTCCAAATTTATAATTACTTCAATTTCACTGATTTTTAACACTTAAAGTTAGCCTTGAGATATCTGATCCTCAGTTCATGATGCAATGAATATTACAAAGTAGAAAACGTTGATATTTAAATCAGAAAATCTCTCATCTAAAATGCCTTATTATATATGGTAGAATAAAACCAATAAATCTTATTTTTTATCCTATACAAACCACTTCTGTTTGAAAATAAACTGGGGAATAAAAACAAAGTATCCATCCAATTTAATCTCCTTCAATTATCCATACTAACCTTCATCACAGAAACTATTGAAGATACAATCTATTTATCTCTAAGAATACCTTCTAAATTTCTAATTATTTGAATTTCAATAATCTTTAACACTTAAAGTTAGCCTTGAAAAAATCGCTACTCAAATCTTGATGCAATGAATAATATAAAGGAGGAAGCGTTGATGATTAAATTAGGAGGTCTTTAATCTAAAATACAATATTACATATATAACAGAACAAATTAACGACATGCATTTCTTCGTCTTTAAAAACACTTACATCTCAAAAAAACCCTAAAAACTAAAAAAAATATCTATCCATTTAATCTCCTTGAATTACTGGCACCAATCTTCATTAAAAAGCTTTACTCCAGATATAATCCACATACTTCTAAAAATACCCTCTAAAACTTCTAATTACTTGAAATTGAATGAACCATCACACTTAAAATTAGTCTTAAAACAATCCACCCTTAAACCTTGATGCAATGGATATTACAAAAGAGGAAACTGACACAATAAGATGTGTTTTAATTACTTTTCAATTATCTTTAACATTAAATTAATTAAATAATATAATTAACAAAAAAATGTAAAAAAAAAACATGAAATGGCGATTTTTAAATTGGAAAATTCTTAACTAAAACTGCCTTATTGTGTAAGGTGGAACCAAATACAAAATGTTTCTTTGTCAAAAAACCAGTCCCAAATAAAATCTCCTCCAATTATCCATACTAATTTTCATTACAAGACACCATTCTAGATAAAATCTACGTATCTCTAAAAATACCTTTTAAACTTCTAAGTACTTGAATTTCAACGATTCTTAATACCTAAAACTAGCTCTAAATCAATGGATCCTTAATTCTTGTTACTGGCCAAGAACACAAAGATCTTTCCTTTCGTACCTTGATTGATTAAATCTCATTGCTGCGTCATCAATCTTTGTCTTTAGAATGTACTGTAATTGCTCTTCAGGCAGTATCGACAAATGCTTAAAAACAATAAAAAAAACTGATTACTCATCTTTTTCTCTATATTTTCATAAGTATTATTCAGCAATAAGTTGCATTGATAAATAACATTTTAGTTGATGAAAAAGTTGGATGAAACTTAGAACTATTCATCATGGCTAAAGGTTTGGTTGACAGAAACTTCTGAAGGTCATAAATATCTTATTATTTATGTTGCAAGCTCTTAAGATCTTTTAGGTGATATGAATATGGATTTATCACTGGTATTGATGGCTTTGTTAGTTAAATGTATAATTTACGACAGAATAGTAGAGCTTATAAGAGTAAAACATAAAGTATATAGATGGGTTATAAACAATTACCAGAAATTATAAATATTTAGAATTTTAGAGACATTATATTTATATGTCACTCCTCAAATTATGAATTATTAATTTCAATTCAATATAGGTTGAAACAAATGTAACATTATGTTACAGCTTTTCAATTTTAATTTGGAAAACTAACTAACATATAACTGGAAACAAGAATTTTCTCGCTCGGCCAGAGACTTGGAGTGAAAATGACTGTATTTAGTCCTTTATAAACAATATTGGAATTTATTTAGGCAAAACAATAAATTCTGAAAATCATGTATTTACCAGAATATTAAAAATATCAACAATTAAAATTTTTAATAATATAATAAGGTAGGTAAGACGAAATAAAAAAAGTACCTAACCAATCTTTTAATGAACATTTACTTCATTTATTTATTTCGAAATTACTTAAACTTAGTAACTTCTAGAATTTTACAAACACAAATTCGGAATACAATATTTCTTAATTCTTTTTACGTTACCTTGAAAGCAGTTTTAGAGATATTTTTAGAGGCAATAAAAATAAACTTTGAATAAGAATTACTTGGTTGTTCGCACATGTTCATACATTTGCCAACACACTGCTAAAAAACATCGAAGGCACTAAAGATGTAATTGTATTCAAATACAAAATATCACCTGCTAATCAGAACTAATGAATACTTGCGAGTTTAACTTCTATCTTACTACCTGTCCCTTTTAGTTATTAAGTAAAGGTATTGACATTAATTAGCATCTCCATTTTTAATATTGATATTATAAATTTAAAAAAAGAAACAAAAACTATTTATGAAATGAAATTATGACATGATCTGGAAACAAATCTGTGAAAAATTGATTGCAACCAACATCAGTTTTCAAAAAATTATAAATTCAAAAATCTATCATAGTTATTGATTTTTAAAAATGATTTTTGCTTTATCACGAGTGTTGATCTGAAAAAAAAAGTTTACAAAGCAAAGGAAAAATGCTTCACTAACTATAAACACATAATGCAAATGGTAATTAAGAGTCATGTGTGGGAGGAACTTCTCTACATAATCACAAGGCTGGCATTCATTACAACGCTGGTCCAATTTGTTTAACACGCCCTGGTAATAATCTATCCTTGGCTATTGAGTCAATTCTCGGTACTTTTTTGGATATCACCGTCTGATATGAACCCTGTTTTGGACAAGTGTTTATTCAATGTCGGGAAAAGGAAATAGCCATTGGAAACTAAATAAGGGTTATTTTTTTTGGGGGGGGGGGCTCTAGACCTTCCACCTAAAGGTTTTCACATTGCAGTTTCTCATTAGCTCTCTAATCGCTTCAAAAGAACGACGTCGTTTTGCCACCTTCTATTTACTTATTGTTTCGTCCGAGTACATTTCAACGATTTATATGTGAATCACCAATGGTTAAATATTCGTGTCCCACATAAATCGTATCACGGCTCGCACCTCTGAGCGAGATTCGTTAGACGTCTTGCTATTATTGTAGCTGTTTCATATCTCAGTACTAACACTATCTACTCGTTAGACTGGCTAGTACAACTAAGTTCCCTGTCTCCATTCTGCTTAACAATATTACCATAAACGATTTTTACTCCCCAAATACTGCTCTTTGCAAACTTTCATTGGATCACCATAAGTATTTAATTTCCTTTTAATAAAGCTTTACAATTAATATAAAAGGTTACTACATAAAAATTGATACTTAAAATTAAGGTCATAAAAAAGTTTTAAATCCTCCCTATTGAAGGATCCACAAAAATTTTGTCTTTGTGGAGTACATGGGTGAATTCCTTTCACATGACTGTATGAAGTTGTATGTTATAGCTCATTTGGGAATTTTAACAGATGGCTAAAAGGGAGAAAAAAGTTAGTGCTCACAACATTATCAAACAAAATATTCGAAATAAATAACGATTATTTAATTGAATAAGTTTGGTTTAGTGAAAAAATTAATTTAATTATATGATTATGTTACTCATCATAGCTAAATTACTTAAATACATAAAAAAAAACTTTCAGGATCATGCGAGCCTAATAGTTAATAATGAGATTTTATTAAAGTGCATTGAAAATTTAAAGTAGATTTGTTGCATGTGGTTATTTCATTATGGATTTAAAGCGTTATAATCCGTAATAATCTGAAAATTTTGTGTAAAGATCATATACCAAATTTCAACTGTCTGGTCCAAAGCAATTTTGGTAATATTTGTCACAGAAAAGCAGAGATACTGACGTACATTTTCCAAGAAGATTTTAGGGAAATTCAAACTGTAGAGACCCGACAAAATCTTGGGCTCGAATTTTTTGACAATAACTCTACTTCCTTTATACTACATGCAAGTAAAAGTAAAGATTATTAAGTAGTTTAATAACGTTAATGTATGTATTAAAAAGATAAAATATTAAAAAATTGCTCTACATTAGAGTTTTCTTGGATATTCGTCTTAAAAATTAAGATCAAACTGTTGCTACAATATTTTAGATAGCTGTATATTTGTTTCAAACATTATTATTCTAATTTACACTGATAGAAGTTTTTACGAAGAAGTAATAATTCTATTTTTTAAATGTGAACTTTTTTTAGCATATTAAAATTAGAGAATTGCGATATTACGAATATCGAGAATACAAAATTTAGCTTATTTATTATAATATGTAACTTCAATTCCAAATAATAGATATATACAAATCTATATTTTTTTAGTAAATAAATAATGACAACTTAAATAATCATTGTTAAAGTGAGTAGTAAAGTAAAACGAAAGAGTGCAGATTTTTATAAAACTGATACGTATGTAAAAGGTTTCAAAAACAGGGGCATATATTTTTAATAATATTTCAATCTCAGATATATGGTAATAATATGATTTGAGAAATACTATAAAGCATTATAGGATATGGAATATGTATATTGAATATGCCATATTGTATTATTGCTTAGAATAATGTTTTGTATAAAAATAGAAAAAAGTGTTATGCATATATTTTTTGGTAATATAATATTCAGCTACCAAAAACTAAAAGACAACTACAGAATTAATGTAAAACGAACATATTCAAGAGCTCTAACTTATTTTTAAAATTTTATGCATCAAAATTTTTTTATCTAAGCAGAAACTTTATATTGAAACAATTATTATCTTGAGACGATTTATTGCTTATTTCAAAACTGTTTACAATATATTCTTTTCTATTTTATTACTTAATTTAAAATACAGTAAAGGAAATGTTTATCTTCATGTTTACGATAAAATAAATTAAATATAGTTTTTTTAAGGACTTCTGAGAATCAGAATGAAGCTGAAACAGAAAATAGAAGCAGGAAAAAAACCTTGACATAATAATTGTATAAATAATTTAATATTATATTTTAAAAATACATTTTAATATTTTGACAATTTAACTAATCGTTGTTAAACTAAGTAGTTATAGCATAAAAGTGGAATGAAATGTTTTCGAATGCAGAAAGGTTTATTTATTATAAAACTGATAAATGTGTAAGGGTCTTTATAAACAGGGACATACTTTTTTAAATTTTAAGACAGTCTTTAAAATATATATATATATAATAAAATAATATGTAATTAAAATATATATCAAGTTTATCATTGTGTATTGTTACATTGAATAATGTTTTGTATAAAAATGAAAAAAACAACATTATGAAGTTATTCTTTTAAGAAATTTGATATTTAGATAATATTCATCTGCCAGAAATTAAGAAGATAATAGAATATCTGCAAATTGAATCAACTAACGGCTCTTTCATTAATTTTTAAAATCTATAATTTTCAACATATTTTTTGAAACAGAAATATTTACGTTGGATCAATCGTCATCTGCAGAAGATTTATTAGTTATTTTAAAATTGTTTACGGTATATACTTTGTTATTTTATTCTTTGTTTGAGCTACAGAGTGGATAATATTTCTCTGTATGTGAAAGATAAAATAAACATAAATGGTTTCGTTAAAGAGTTTTGGCAGACAAAACTGGAGCTGAAACTGAAAATTCAAGCAACATCCAATAACAAAAGAGAGAGAGATAGAGGGAGAGGGACAAAACAATTTAAATAAGAATTGAAAAATCTTATTCTTATATTTTTAATAAATAAATTTTAATCTTTTGGCAATAAGCTATTCGTAATTGAAGTAAGAAGTATTAGCATAAAAGTAAAGTGAAAGGTTTTTCAAATTAATAATTTTTTTAATTATAAAGCTGATAAATATGTAAAGGGCGTTTGAAATAGGTACATACATTTTAAATGATATCACATTCTCAAACAATTTAGTTAGGAAAATAATATAAGGAATAAAAGAATTTAAAATCTATATTGAGTAAATCATTGTGTATTGTTACATGGAATAATGCTTTGTATAAAAACAGAAAAAAAGTTTCTTATTTGGTCTAATATACTTAGATAATATTCATTAGCCAGAAATAATAAGATATATGTGTAACATATATTCAACAAAAAAAACTAACATAAAATAAATGTACAGCAGTTCGTTTATTTATTTTTAAAATTTGTAAATATTAACATATTTATAGGAGCAGAAATGTTTACAATGAATCAAATTCCATCTGCAGACGTCTTATTGCTTATTTCAAAACAAATGCAATGTATTCTTTGTTATTTTATTCTCTACGTTAAAACACATTACAGGAAACATTTCTCTGAATGCTTATGATAAAATTAAGGAAATAAATTTTTGTTAATGACTTTTGGCAATTAGAAGTGAAACTGAAACTGAAAACGCAACCAACGTTCGATAGTTGGATAAAAAGAGTTGAGATATTTCATTTCCACCCTGAAGAAATAATAGCATAACACGCAGTCATTCTTTTTTTTTTCCTGCAACATTAGATCTTGAAAACAACCATCGAATTCTAATTAATTCGTAAAAAAATATTCCATACCCAACATTGAATCTACTATATAAAAATAAAAAAATATATATATGAATAACATGATTTGCATAAAAAATTGTATGTTGTATTATGTTTTGTAGAAAAATAGGATTAAAAAATGTTCTATATTTATTTTTTGGAAATAAACAACAGCTGTGAAAAATTGTAAAGGCAATAATAGGATTTATGTAATACGAATATATTCAATATATATTTTCTTTTCTTTACAAATTTATAAATATCAACTTGTTGATAGAAGCAGAAATATTTAAATTGAATCAATTGTTGTCTGCAGGCGATATTTTGCTCATTTCAAAAATATTTGCAGTATTCTATTTTATTCTCCATTTCAAAACACCGTATTTGTAATATTTCTTTGTATGTTTACGATAAAATAAATAAAATATGCTTTCGCTAATGACTACTGGCAACCAGAACTGAGGCTGAAACTGACAATACAACTAATGTTCGACAGAAGAAGAAGAAAAAAAGGAATCGAAATATTCAATTTTCGCCCTGAAGAAATGATAGCATAACAAGCAATCATTCTTTTTTCCCTGCCACATCAGACGCTGAAAACAACCTTCGAATTCTCATTTATTCCTGTTTTCAGCTGCTCAGAAGTGTTCCATGCCCGACATTGGATCAGCAAAATAAAATGAAGATATAAATAAAAAAAAAGTATTATTCTTTTGTATGGTATAAATCACCGTTCTTTCGATTTGACTTTTTTTTCACTAGCCTTGACTGACTTTGAGCCGTTGAGAGCAGGAATTTATTCTGATGATTCAGGCATTCCATTGAGCGGGTCAAATCTGAGTGTTCAGCGATTCGCGAGTGATTGTGTCAATCGATTGCGACCCGTAAGCGATTTTCTCTAATCTTACAAATGGAGAATGATGTATTATAAAGGCCCCGACTGCTTCGTCATATTTTGAAGTCGAAGTCTTTCGCAATTTGGTATTCCTACCGTTTAGGCATTTCTGAAATTTAAGATTCCTTGGAATTGCATTTAGTAAAAGCACAGTTTAATTTTAAGCATCGCAATTCTTGTTCTACATTTAATTCTTCAAATTTTCCGATTCCTGTTTCAATTCCTACTATTAGTCCGCACTTTTCCTATACATAGTTCAAATTTTAAGTCGTTAATAAAATACATTTTATTTATCAACTCAAGAACAAATGCATTTTTTAAACTTATAGTGAATGACACTTGATGTTAATATACTTTTATAAATATTCATCTGTAAATTGATTTTTAAAAGACAAATTTTAAGGTTTTTAAAAGACGTAAAATCACTTTTGATGTAGTGATGTTATCAAAAATTACCTCGGAATATAAAAAAAAAGCGGTTTAATTTAATAAAATAAAATAAAATTTAATGTTTCAAAATATGTTCCAAGATATGCATTCCTATTCTTCAAGATATAGTGTTTGGCAGCTCTAGGTATGGCTTATAAAGCTTCAAGACACACACATTCTTCTTTAATATGAGTATTAAAAATAGGAAGGTCTAGTTTTTTTTCATACTGAATAAGTTTTAATATCACGCATGATTTTCAAATTTTATAAGACTTTTTTCTAATGTTTTACTAGAACCAAATATTAACTAAAAATATTAAAAGCTCGTACACTTTTACAGCATCTTGATCTTAACCTACAATGCAGCTGTAAGCTTAAAGATGTAGATTGGTATTTTGGGAAATGCATTGCACCAAAATGGGAAATTAATATTATTTTTCTGAAGAAGGCTTTAAAAATGTTGCATAAAATGTTAATTTGGAATTATTTTGTAAGTATTAATTCAAGCCTTGAGCAGTTTGTAGCTACTAAATAATACAGAAAAATAATTTAAAATATTTCAGTCATTAAAATTTTCTAACTAAAAGTACAGCAGAAACTTTATGGAATGCTTTTGCTCATTTATAATGTTTATAAAAAATTTTGATCAGTTATAGAAACTTTTTAAAAAATACATACAATAATAACACTTTATGTAAAAAAAGTAAATCAGTAAACTTTAAGTACAGAAATCTATAAATATTAAAAAATAATTTTCAATGCGATTAACATTGATATTAACATTGTTAAGTACTAATGACTTCTAAATTTAAAAAAAGTCAGAAAAAAACAGGTCTTTATTTCTTTATAATCAGAAATAAGTTCGTGGGGAAAAGTATTCGACACAAGCACCAAGGACACCTTAATTAAAGGAGTCTTGTCAGATTCCTTATTTTCTCTCGTTTTATTTGAGCGTGAAAATGTACTTACACTTTAAGAGTCCTGTTCGCCTACACAAACAACACAAAGAAAGGAAATGTATTTTATTTCTATCCAAGCTAGATACCGAAGTATTTTCGATAATTTGGATTGTCTTATTAGAAAGTTCATTTGATTTTGTTGCTTTATTTGGGACAAAGGTCAAGGAGTTGTTATTCGATAGATATTGGAAAAACTACTATAGTTGTATTTATTTATAAAATAAAAAACTATTATGTTGTATTTATTTATTTATAACATAAGTAGTAAAAAGTATTGTTATGTTGTATTTAATTTCAATTTTCTGAAAACTTTAATTTTCATTAATAAATACAACATAAATAAATCAGTATATGTGCTACTAAATAAATACAACATAAAAGATTTGTATGTTATAAATAAATGCAACATATGTTATAAATAAATAAATACAACTCATAAATTTTCATACATAAATACAACATATGTGCTCAATTTATGAAACTTCTAAGGTATTTGAGTTGAAGCTTATGTACTTCTGAAAAAAATATATTTCTATGATTATTTATTTATTGATTTAATATTATTATTATTTATTTTATGTTGTGTTTATTTTATTATTTATTTATTTATTTATAACATAAAAAAGTATTGTTATGTTGTATTTAATTTCAATTTTCTCAAAACTTTAATTTTCATAAATAAACACAACATAACAGTTTTTTTATGTTATAAATAAATACAACATATGTTATAAATAAATAAACACAACTCATAAATTTTCATACATAAATACAACATCTGTGGTCAATTTATGAAACTTCTAAGGTATTTGATTTGAAGCTTATGTACTTCTGAAAAAAAAATATTTCTATGATGAAATACATTAAAATATCTGACTTTTCACATTATGTTAACCATGTTATTCCATATTATTCTATGTCTAACAATGAAAACATTTTAACCATGTAGGAATCCATTTTTACTACCCCTAAATTATAATCTGCCAAAGGGTTTTTAATAAGGTTACCAACACATTATTGCATAAATTGTGGTTGTAAATTCAAATCTTAAGTTAATTTTGGGACACCCTTTATTTAAAATAGGTTTTTAAATTCAGAGTTTGAAAATAAATCAGACGTTAATTTGGTATTTGAAAAGTTCATCTATCCTCGAATTAGTCTTGCTCAAACGCTCCCTCATATACAAAATCCCCTCTAATCCATCTATCACCCCCAGCTTTGATGACCTTTATCCGATTACAACGATTTGGGGGGGTGCTAATAGAAGGGAAGGTAAATCCGATAAAATACGTCCTTCGCAATAGAATCCCCCGACTGATTGGAATTCCTGGGTGACCGATCCATCAATCCAGAGCCATCCATCTCTACTTTCTTGAGGCGACTTTCACGATCCTCTGTTTACTCACTTTTTTTTTGTTCAACCTTGGATTTTCTTCTACAGGTGAAGGTCATTTATTGATCATTGACTTATTAGATAATAGTGGTGCATCTGTAGTAATTCTGGTAGATTTGGTGATTTGATTCTGGAAAAATGTTTTTGCTGCTTGGAATTTTGTTTGCAATAGTTGTTAGTTCGTTTTAGAAATATCAGTTAAAATATCTGGAAAGTTCCTCCATCTGTCCATGTCCATGTCTATCTGTTCTGAATATATTATGTATGTCTGAAAGTTTCATATCTGTCTGTTAAAATATCTAAAAAGTTCACCCATCTGTTCATATCTGTCTGTTCTAAGTATATTATATCTATCCGAAAGTTCCATATCTGTCTGTTAAAATATCTGGAAAGTTCATCCATCCACGAATTAGCTCAAACACTCGCTCATAAACATAGTGGTGAATCTGTAGGAATTCTGGGATTTGCTTCTGAAAAAATGTTTTTACTGCTTGGAATATGGTTTGCGATAGTTGTTAGCTCGTTTTAGAAATATCAGTTAAAATATCTGGTAAGTTCATCTATCTGTTCATATCTGTCTGTCCTAAATATATTATATCTATCAGAAAGTTCCATATCTGCCTGTTAAAATATCTGGAAAATTCATCCATTAACGAATTAGTTCAAACGCTCGCTCATATACATAGTGGTGGATCTGAAGGAATCATGGCAGATTTGGTGATTTGCTGTTGGAATTTTGTTTGCAATAATTGTTAGCTCGTTTTAGAAATATCTGTTAAAATATCTGGTAAGTTCATCCATCTGCCCATATCTGTCTGTTCCGAATATATTATATATAGCTGAAAATTCCACATGAGTCTGTTAAAATATCTGGAAGGTCCATCCATTCATGGATTAGACCAAACGCTCGCTCATAAACATAGTGGTGCATCTGTGAAAATTCTGACATATTTGGTGATTTGCTTTTGGTAAATGTTTTTGCTGCTTGGAATTTTGTTTGCGATAGTTGATAACTCGTTTTAGATATATCTATTAAAATATCTGGAAAGTTTATCTATCTGTCTGTTCTGCATGAATCTATCTGAAAGTTCCATACATATCTGTTAAAATGTGTGGAAAGTTCAACCATCCACGAATAAGCTCAAACATCGCTGATTCTGACAATTTGCTGATTTGCTTTTGGGAAATGTTTTTGCTGTTTGAAATTTTGTTTGCGATCGTTGTTAGCCCATTTTAGAAATATCTCTTAAAATATCCGGAAAGTTCATCCATCTGTTTTGAATATGTAATATCTACCTAAAAGTTTCATATATGTCTGTAAAATATCTGGAAAGTTCATCCATCTACGAATTAGCAAAAATGCCAGCTCATAAATATAGTGGTGAATCTGTAGGAATTCTGGCAGATTTGGTGATTTGTTTCTGGCAAATGTTTTTGCTATTTGTAATTTTGTTTGCAATAATTGTTATCTCGTTTTAGAAATATCTCTAAA
>JAPMOQ010007883.1:13633-27564 GCA_026543055.1 Argiope trifasciata | reverse complement strand
TTTTTAAGAAAAAGAGTAAATATTTCTTTTTATTGTGTATCGACAACTAAAAGCTTTAAAAAAAATTCTTACTTAATATATTCCCAGTAATTATTTTTAATAAATAATGTTATAATGAAAGATTTTTACTGTAAAAATAATTTCAATGAGTAAACTATCTATAGCATTTGAATATAAACAATTATACAAAACAAATGACAATATTCTCATTCAATGTTTCAAAATTTTTTAAAATAGGATCCAGGATTTACAGTTCAACCTTTTCTTTTTTAAACAGAAAAAGCTGTTTTGTTATTATTGTTATCATTTCCAAATAAAGTACAATTTATGCAGTGGGCAAAAAATGTATTTTTATCTAGATTTTTTTTTAAATAATTTTTTATAATTTTTTAATTTTGACTCCAAAGTAACCTAAATAAAATTGAAGTATAAACGATATATTTAACATTATTTAAAATTATAGGAAAAATTCGGATTACTGATGATTTTGAATAAAAACATTTTAATAAGCTAACTTCCACTATATGAAGATTTTTTATTGGAACATTTCTAGTCAAGTGCTTTTGTTTTATGGATAAGTAATCATAATATCTTATAAATTTTATTTATTTAAAAATTCAGTAAAAAAAAAATCCTACAGAAAAAGGAAAAGCATCTTTTTTATACAATTTTCTATGCTGTTTTGCCATATGGTATCTGTGAAACATTACAATTATTCACTCTAATGATTAAACTTTCATCTTTTATGGATGTTAATGTATTTTTTACATTTTTTCATTTATTTTTTTTTTGTTACTATTTTATTGTTTTACTGGAACAAATCACTTTAATGAATTATGTGTCTGTGATCTTGATAAAATCAAAAGCAGCATTTAACTGCTAAATGAAGACAACACCTGAATAATCTATTGTGATTACAATCAACTATATGTGTCAGATTGCTGTCCATGTGCTGTGTATTTGTAGTATTAATGTACGTGTGTTTTAAAAACGTAAGTGTGAGTAATTTTGTTTGTATTAGCATAACTGATATTTTAGAGGGTTTTTTTTTATATGTGTATTATTTTTTAATTTTTAAATGATGAATGTGATTTATTAATATTTATATAATATTTGTATTTTATGTGAAAATAAAATACTTTTATTGCAGAAATGAGATTTTTGTTCTCTTACCTTTTTAAAACAATACTAAACGATGTATCATTACTTATTTTTAATTAAATTAAAGGAAGTACATATAAGATTTATAATTTTTTGATATATTAAATACTGCTAAGTAAAAATTCATAAAATATTAAATGAGGTGCAGTAACTGATATTTTCCGTTTACATGTTTTCTAGAAATATTTTTTTCTCTCGTTTATGAAATTTAAACTAAGTATTTTATCGTCAAAAAAATTCAGATTCGTGATTTTGACGATTCTCCTCGTTTTAGAGCCCCCCTGAATTCGGGGGGGGGGGAATGTGTTTGGAAAATGTTAGCTTCTTTTTGTGACAAGGATAACTGCGAAATGCTTTGAAGTAGACGGCTGAAATTCGGTGTCCGGTCTTTACACCAAATTTGGAGATTTGTATCAAATTTTGATCAAAATATGTTCAGAGGAAATTTGACTATCTAGCTGCTCGAATATAATTTAACACAATAGCCATAAAACAGAGTTCTCGTAGAAAAAATTCTGTTCCCAGATTTAACATCTCTAATGAATAGGAATCAAATTTTAAACCAAATTCAACAAGGGATTGACAGTCTGTCGATTTGCACATTCAAAAAACGTAAACTCGAAATGCCACAACTCAAAAACGCTATGATATAAATATATCAAAATTGTTATGGTTTATATGGGACTAAAAATCTATTTTTGTGTCAAATTTTTATTTCATTCGTTTGAGAAAAACATGTCTTAAACACAAATTTGCTTTTCGGATGCTATTAAACGCATGCTAGGAATTAATGGACAAAAATCTCGCCAATTCAATAAAAATTCTATATTCACGACAGTTGTTAATCTATACTTATAATAAAGCTCAATGTGTGTGTGTGCATGTGTGTGTGTGTATGTTGGCGCTCTACAGGCCAGACCATTGGACCTACAGCTACCGAATTTGGTACATGTATACCTTGGAGGTCGGGAATGTGCACCTCAGAGCCCTTTTTTCGAATTTTTAATGAGAATTTGATTTAATTAAAATTTAAGCGAAATTTCGACGTTTTTCCGCTATAACTTCCGAAAATATTATTGCACAAACATGATTTTTATATCAATTTAAAGATTAAAAAATTAGCTTTCTAACGGTATCAGTTTTTTATTTATAACTTTAATTTTCTATGCCATTGTTCTATGCCGTGTTGCCATTTTTAAAGAAATATTTTAATTATGTTTTTAGCACGTGACTGGATAAAATAAAATAAATCTAAAATGTGATATTTTCTAAAAATTAAATGCAAAGCAAAGTATTCTATGATCGTTTGCAATATATAAATAATTAATTCAATTAATCTTCTTTACGGTAAACCTGATTGAATTTAGACAGGATTTGCATTGGAATCCCGACTTAATGGCATATTTCTATTCTAGTTTGCAATATCTGTATCATTAATACTTTTTTTCCTTATAAAATGTGATAGTTTCTAAAAAAGTAAATGTAAAGCTAAGGTTTCTATAAAATCTGCAAGAGTACGTCAAAGGGAAAAAATTAGGTTTTATCACCGTGTTGCCATCATTTTGACGGAAGGTCAAATTTAAAAAAAAAAAAAAACTATCATTGCAAGTTAAATCTGGAGAAATGCAACTTTTAGCACGTGACTTGATAAAATAAAATAAATATAAAATGTGTTATTTTCTTTAAAAACTCCAAGGCAAAGGATTCTATGATCGTTTGCAATATTTAAATCATTAATTGAATAATTTATCTTTATTTATACAGTGTATGCATTCAAATTCCTTTCCAATGGCCGATTTGTAAAATGTTATTAACAGGCATATATATTGTTTAATACTATTAATTTGATCTAAATGAAGTAAATAATTACATTTTATATAGTTTGAGTCAAACAATGCATTTATGAATAATGAGTTTTAGATTTCTTGATACTTTGCTCTGTGAGCCATATTTTACAAAATATTTTTAATAATATTTTAAATAAAAGTTGCTACATCAATCAGTCTTTTAAATCAATCATTAAAACTGATTGATTTATAAAATTAAAGAATATTATTAGGAAAACGTCTTCTTTTATAGCTTTTAGTCCATCATCTTAAAGAAAATATTAATTTCAGGCCAATCAATGCCCGGAGTTACTTCAAGGCTAATGAATATGTGATTTAATTGAAACTTTTAGAACCCATTACTCAGAGCGAACCAGCTGGTCGCCAAAGGCGGCTAGTATTTCATAAATATACACCAAAATGCTATCCAAGTCGCCCTCTAGAATGAAAAGTTTATTTGACAGTATGTGAGATAGTGTTAGGGAGAACATTTGGCACATTTCACATGTCCAACAAAAGATTGACCGTCAATCGGTCTGTACTTTCAGAAATATGGAAATGCGATATCTCAAAAACTCAGAAATATCTGAAATTTGGTATGTAATTTTGTAGCTACAGGTGTAGATCTATGTAATTTTTTTTGTTTCGGTAGGGAAAAAGCAATTTAAAAACACAAATTTGACTTTCGGATGCATATCAGGGATTAATAATCAGAAAACTGAATGAGAATGCCTCGATAGATTCAGTAAATTTACGCGCTAAGTTAATATTTTATAATTATTGTTCTCTTGTGTAATACTTTCATGAAAGTATATAAGGAAGTTCTCTTTTCCCCACTCTATATGTTTATATTTTTACTTTCTCAGACATGAAATTTACAAAGAAAACTTGCTCAATCTTCAGAAAAAGTTGACTCCGAGATTTTCAATACATGCTTGAAGAAAATAATATTTCAAAGAATTTATTTTTGCAATTATGTAAACCTCTCTATAACTGTACTAACTTGGTTGATATTTAAAATTCGGCATTCATGCCAAAATTGTGAATAGGGATCAAATTTTGGTCTTTGAGAAATCTTGTGTTTGTGTGCATATGAACTAATATTATAAGCCAGATAGTAGGTATATTGTTTTATAGTCGGAATTGTGAATCTGTAAAAAAAAAAAAAAAAATGGTTAAACGTTAGATTGACCATCCGTCGATCCTTCCTCAATGAATCAGCCAAAAGCAAACATATTAGTTTACTGAAAATTTCAGTTTTCTTTAATTTCAATTAAATGTCTTAAGCAAAATTTCATATTCGCAATTCTCTTGAGAAAAGATTTTAAATACCAAATTGTTATAAAAATTAAGACATTAAATCAATAGAGTACCACATGTTCTGTTCATTGTTTATATGAGCCATCCTAATAAAGTCAAGTCCCTTTGTATGGTAAACCTTTAAAACCTAGCTAAACATTGTCTAGCTTTCACATTTGGTACACCAGGATTTGTGAATACAAAAGATTTAATTTAAATACTTTTGCAATTTGGCAATTTTTTTTAATTCTTCGAATATTGATAGGTGTAATACTCGTGCTATTTTAGAAACTGCGCATCATTCTGCTCATTGCTCCCGTACCACTACTAAGTTTTACGTATTATTGGAATTTTATTTTCTATCTATGTTTTTCATATTCTTTTATATCAAAAGAAAGATTTTTTAAAATATTTTCATCATTCCCTTGATACTGAATTTATTCATTGGAAACACAAGACAATTTTAAAGATTTTATTACAAGTACACTTTATATTGATACCTAAAAAAATGATCTGAATTATCATATCTTGATCATCAACACTAAAAACCGGTGGAAATGGTATCTCCAAAACTTTTTCGTATACTAAATAATCAAATTGTTATTCGAAAGAAGTTCTTGTATGACATTTGCATCAATAATTACGAAATATTAATCTTTGCCGTTTATCGGATTTCATTTAGATGACGGGCATATTTGTTAAGATTTTTATTTTATTTTACTGCGAGCTTTGTTTCTCAAGAAAATAAATTCATGTGAAGAAATGTTGTAAATAATTTATCAAGGGTTTTTTTTTGTGTGTGTATGAAAAAAAAAGAGTCATAATTACGAAAAATGATAATTTTATCTTGCATTTTTAGCAATTCATCATTCTTATGTTTTCATCTCTAGACTGGAAAAATCCTTTCATAGCTGATTCCATCAATCAATGTTATTTTTAATTTTTTTTATTTTCCTATACCGCGTAAATTAAAATCAAAAGAAAAAAATAATTTTGATAAAGAATCTTTTGATTACTGAATTCAACTTTAAGCACTGGTGAAACGTCCTCAATAGTCAATACTCCGTGAAGCATATGAAAAACAGAGCTCTAGTATGAACCCGATTCCACTACATCAAAGCTAAAAATAGTTTTATTTTACAGATTGAATTATCAGTTATAGTCTTTAATAATAAATCTTAGAAACATTTTATTAGAATCACAAATATCAAGAAATTGACCTTTAACTCAATATTTCATTCATTTTTGTAATTTCAAGAAATTTTTTTCCTAAATTTTCTCCAATTATAAGCAAAGCCGATTTCCTGTCTCGCCGTGCTTTCGCAATATTGTTTCAATGCGCTAGTGATGAGAAATCTCGTTCATTTGAAAGATTCGGTTCAAAGTCGTTCGTTCACCAACTTGACCCGTTCGTTCAAGGTCGTTCGCGAACGACCGATTAGGACTTTTTGAACGAATGAGTAGGCTCTTTCAATCGCGAACGAATGAGTAGGCTCTTTCGTTCGCGAACGAATGATTTAGGCTCTTTCGTTCGCGAACGAATGATCTAGTCTCTTTCGTTCGTGAACGAACTGATACATTGCTTTCGACTCACTACGTCATCATGGGACAAACCGGAAATTTCCGGTTGTATTGAGTGTCAAAGGAAGGCAACTTCTACCTGTACTTTTTGACGCATGCGCTGTTACTTAGCCATATGTAGTTCGTTCCGAGAAGATGGTATGCACAAAACAGAGAATGGGGGAATGATAACTAATGATTCTCTTCCCCTCTCACAGAATGAAGACACAGGCTTTGTACTTTTGATCATTTCACAGTTATTGTACTGCTTGAGATTACACTGTTATTTAATGATTTTTAATGGTTTTTTTAGAAGCGTTTCTTAGGTCAGTTTTTATTTTATATTTTATTATGAAATATAAGATTGGTTATTTTGACAGTATGGAGTTTTCAATTACGTTTAAATAATTCCTTAAAAATCTAAGCTCACCACTGTTTACTAAGTATAAAAGTATTTCGTTTTTCGAGATTTTACATCATTATAACATTTTTCAATAAATTTTAAAGTAACATTATAAATTAGCATTTTGTCATAATTTTAATTATTCAGCTTTTATTTTTAAATTTTATTTACTTTTATTTCCTGGAATATATGCCAATAGTCTTGTCTACTTAATAAAAAGCAGGATTCACTTAGACCATGAGTTTTTGGAATATTGATATTCCTATTGTTTTATACTTGCACGAATTTGATTGGATTTTTATTGTTTAAGAGCTATACTATTGCATTTATTCCTATAATAATAATAATAAACAATAAATAAACAAAAGTTTTTTTCTATATTGTCGTAATGCGCGTATGTATAGATGCAATATCTGAATTAATTTTAAAAATACTACCGAAAAATGTACTTCAAACTTTTTGAAAATTTATTTAATTAGCGGAAAAAGTTGTACTTCAATACAATTCAAAAGACTGGGAAGTAAACGCACATATATTTAATTTTAAAAAAGATGCAAAAAGGGATTTTGTGCAGTTTAATGCAGCAAATTCTTAAATTAGCACCCTTCAACTCAAGAAATAACCACGAGCCAAAACTGTTAGTTATAGTTTCAATGTCAGTCAATCATCTAGAGAATTTTGAATATTGCATACAGGGATTTGATACTGTATGCACAGGCCGGTCCAGATAATCAAATAGACGTCTAAAGAAAAAAAAATTGGATTTTTTCTATTCAGGGGAAATTAAGTTTTTACTTTCATTCCATTTTTGAAAGCTGTGCATTAGGGCTTATTCAAATTAAAATCAAGAATTTTTTAGATTTAAAAACATTATTTCCAAGTGTTTTTTTTAATGCTTTCAAATTTGAACAATAAATTTGTGTGTTTTTACTGTTGTTGTTGTTGTTATCGGTCACTGACTATCACTGATACACCAAAAGCTCTTACAAACTTTGAATTTATGCTTAAAAAATTTAATTAAAATTTTTCAAAAATTAATTATTTAATTTTAATTTATTTTTAATTTAATTTTTTTTATATCCGAGACACTGAAATCAAGATTTTGAAGATGAACCGTATTTAAAAGTTTTGTATGTAAATTTTTATAACATTTAATGTTAAAACAAATTGCTTGTATAAAGGATAAGTTAAAAAAAACATAGGTTTTAGATGTTTGGATAGGAAGATAGTGATGTTGCATTATTTAATGAGCCAGACAAAGCTTATTCCGTGTCTGCATATTCAGCCCATAATCATGATGTAGTTAAAATAGTACAGTATAAGAGAAAAACCATTTTTTTCCTTTTTTATTTAAACATTTATTTTATATCTGTAGTCTATATTACAATTAATGAACGTTTTCTTTCTTGGTCAGCATCAAAAATTAAACAAGACATTTTGCAATTTACGAGAGCAGTGTAATTAATGTCTGAGTTCTATATAAAAAAAATCTCTAATCGAGAGATTTTCTTTTCAGAAATGAAGATAAAACGACATTGAAATAAGGAGATTCATTTGAAAGAAGTAGTAGCTTAATAAGATAAATATTAAATATTATTACCCCTTATTATTTGTCCTTAGATGCTAATTCGTTCGTCTTCTCCTTTGTGTAGTAATAGACAAGATATAATTAGTATTTTTTTAAAAATAAATAATTTATTATGATAGCAATGCTCGTCATTTAAGCAAAATTTATTTCTTATTTTTAAAGGTAAGAATAAAAGAGCATACGAAAAAAAAGAAGAGTAAAACAAAATATTCGATGTAATTCATTTTATGACAATAATTGTAGCATAAATAATTTATGAAATATTTTTTAAAAAGTATTATTATTAAAACAAAAAGTAAAATTTAGTATCATATCAGCAAAGTCGTAAATGATTCCTAAATCTTTTACTATTAAAACTCCCTGAAATCTCTAGTATAAAAAAAATTGCATGCCGCCGCCCCCCCCTCGAAAAAAAATCTCACACTTTCTGATTCTACGAGTTGAACACTTTTACCTCCCCTGAAGCTTTCCTTTTTGCTAGACGAGTATCCAAAATTTGTAGTGATAAAAGAGCCAAACACCATGTAATCAGCTCAAGGTCAACTACCAGTCTTCCTAAGTGATAATGTCCCCCCCCCAGCTTTCACATTCTTTTGCGGACATAACCACAAACATCTGTCTTCTTATCTCTATGCGGTTCAAGCATGAAATTAGCAAGTTCCATATTGTCGGTCGCGAACGAAAATAGCCAGGTCCACACAGTTAATGAACTGGAATAGCCGGGTCCACACAGTCGGTCGCGAACGAGAATAGCCAGGTCCGCACAGTAATTGAACTGGAATAGCCGGGTCCGCATAGTAATTGAACTGGAATAGCCGGGTCCACACAGTCGCTCGCGAACGGTAATATAGGGATGACGAATATTTTCAGAAGAGTTATTACGTCACCAATATCAGAAAGTCACAGATACCAGTGATCAATACTTTTCATTGAGAGGTGTGATTCAAATCACACCATGGTAAGGGTGTGATTCAAATCACACCCTTACCATGATCGTATCGTATTGTTGATATTTCAACTACAGCTCTTGCAATCACAATAGAAAGTTACAATAGATACGATCTATCCAATAGAAGCTCTCAAACAGAATTCAGTTATTCATAGGGATAGGGAAAGTCCCTTGAGGCCTTATCACACGGTCAAATACATCGTCACTTTCTCTGACGAAAGTGACGTCACTTGCGCATTTGCTGTCTGGTAAACCTAGAAAAGCAGGTAAATAAGTTGGCGTATTTATCGCTCTTTATTCATTACTTCCATTAAGTGAATGTCTGCAGTTTTTCATTTCATAACTCGTGGATGCTCCGAGCAAAATGGATATCAATGAGCCTGCATTATTATGCATCATCCTGGGAACAGTGCTAAGAGAAAAAGAGAAATCCCAAAGAAGATTGTGGTCGTGGAAGTGGCTGCTTAGACGCATACAGGAAGGCTGCTTGGAAAATTTAATGAGAGAATTAGCTTTGGAGGTAAGCAAAAAATTAGCTAGCATTTTTTAAGTAAAATGTTTCGTAACAAAATGATGCAGATATAAAGAATTTCTATTATTATCTTTGCTTAGGAAAAGCATTATCCTTGCTTATTTGAGTAATTTTTAAATTTATTTATATGCAATACTTAAGATATGCATTCCAGATTTGTCTATTGGTTATTTACTTTTAAGGAATTTAAATAATTAATTATTAATACAATTTGTATCAATGAGCAGAGTTGACATTTTTGAATGTTCCAAACATTCAGTCATTAAGAATAATGTTACATTTAATAAATCTGTGTATGGATAGTTATCTTAAAGTTGTTCATTTTAAAAAATATGAGTTGTATTTTTCAATTTAGGATGCTGAAGGTTATAGAAGATGGTTGAGAATGGACACAGCATCATTTGAGTATCTTCTGTCAATGGTATCTCCCTATATTTGTGGATGTATTTTATCTATATTTTTTGTAATGTGCAAATAAAAATTATTAAGATGTGATTTTGCTTCCTTGTTTTTTAATGATTACTACAAATTAAAATGAATTAATTGATATATAAATTGTATAGATTTTGAAAATGGTATCTATCCCTTTTATATAATTTGAAATAGTTATAATTTATTCTATATATACAAATTGAAAAAACTTCAGTCACAATATTAATAATAATTACATAAGAAAAGTATAATAATTTTATTAGTAAGCTTTAAATTTTTGACTTATTTCAGAGTAATAATTATTTAAAAGAAACTATATTCGTAAAATTCAACATTTAAATAATATATACAAGAAAACATCTAATTTTTCATAAAACACTGTCATAGCCATTTGTCTAAATGATATAGAAAAGAATAAAACAGTATTAAACTAATTTTAAAACAATCATTACATTGAAAACACTAACTAAAGTTTTATATAAAAAGTAAAATTCAATTACTGTGAAAATTTGGAGAATGCTCTTTTGGAACTTGCAGTTAAATTATTAAGTTTGTGCAATGAAATTCCATTGCATTTAGAAATTGCTACTTCTATTGACATTTATTTTCAGCTAAAAAGTTATTGAATTAATTGTAAGTTATGCTTCAAATTTAATCTTTAGAGTTCTTAATATAATGAATATGAAATGGATTGTAAAATGAGACAAGTTGTACATTTATCAAATTTAAAAATGAGTTTCCTTTGAGTGTCTTTTTCATTTCATATAATGTCATTTATTGTCCCATTCAACTGGTTGTAATGGTAATTAAAAATTCCATTACTTTTCTTTTGCTATGTTAAATATTTTTGTTGTTAATCTTTAACAAGCAAAAACATTTTATATTGTATTTGTGTTAGGATTAATTAATTGAATTTATAAAATACTATCTTATTGACATTAAATTTAAAACAAAAGCATATTGAAAAAAATTTTTGTGTGTTTCCTTAATTAAGCTTAACAGGGTGCATAGCATCATGCAAAGTGCTTAAATTTGAACATTTTTAAGTGCCTTAAAAGTGTTTATTATTTAGAAAAGTATAATATAAAATATATATCTATTAAGGATGCATAATCCCAAATTAAATGGTTATTTGCTAATTTAAAAGAAAAAAGAAGCCTAAATTTTATTGTTAATCATATGAAAGGTGATTTAATTTTTTTATACTATATGATCATCAGTTTAAGGTTAGAAAACAGAATTAATCCTTATTAACATTAACTAAATTTTAAAATTATATAGAAGCAGTTAATGAGCTATTTAAGAAATTACAATTATCCAAAGATTCGATATGATCAAATAAATTCACAAAAAGAAAACAATTCACAGCAATGATTTTTTATTCATGAATAAATATCAGGTTGGAGTTCTCCAAATTCCATAACAAGTTCGAATATTCTTCGTATGAACTGTTCCCCATACGCTGGTGCAGTTTTTTTAAAGTGCAGATAACATGTTGTCCCACAACATGGGAAACAGATTCTGAAGCTTCACTTTTTTTTTTAATTCCGCCGACACCATTTTCAATACCTCTTCCCCCACATTAGTCTGGCGACGTCTTTTGGGAGGAGGACCTTGATTAGAAGTTCTTGGCATTGCAGACCTTTTCACTTGAGTGCTTAAGGAAGCCACTAGAATGCATTCCACATCCACACTCTCCGGCCGGAAGCTTTCCTCTTCCACAGAAATCTATAAAGAATAATATTTTCAATATTCATTGAAGTATTAATCAAAGAATACATTTAAATAGGCATAAAAATGCCCGTACTAAGAATAAAAGTACTACCCAAATCCTTCAAGAGATTAGATGCCAGACACTTCTCTAATAATAATTGATTGAATGAATGGTATATAGTGAATTAATGATATGATCACCAATGATGTATTTAATAAAATTCAATTACATTAGGTGTTATTTAGTTATACATTTTATTTCAATTCATCTCTTGATCAGCTTTTTTATCATTCAGTTTTAAAACTTAAAAGTAAATTATTAAGCCTAATTATAACTAAATATGCATATAAGTTATTCATAGCTAATAACACTAATATAAATTTAACTAATAACATATAAGTTATAACCAACTAAATAAAAGCATGATATAAGAATTGCAAACATTTTTGTAAAATATACCATTGGTTCAAAACATCCAATTTCATTTGTGAAGAACTCATCCAAATTGGATTCAGATGAGCCAGCTTCGATGGTGTCTCAAAGGAACAGGATTCTTTGATAATGCACCCATTTTGGTGCAATATCTAGGGCCATTGAGCCAGAAGGCAACTTTGTCTTTTTTTTTCCCTCTGAAAATATGTTCGCAACATGCAGAATTTCTTGTGAATTATTTCTGGAATAAAAAAGAATTTAGTATTAAATACATATACTTCATTATATAAATATGTGAGTGCATGCATTATAATAATGTCACTTAATGTAGAAAACATCAATAATGCAAAAGGAGAAAAAAAATCACAATACAAAATTTAATTTTGTATAATTTGATTTGTAAATGAATGTAGAATGAATTGTCAAAAATTTTGATTTTAGTTTCAATAATATATTGGCTGTACTGGTAAGGAAATACTGCTACATGTTAATACACAATTAAATAAGTGAAAAACAATCACAAATAGAAATTAATAATGAATAAGAAAGTCATAAGTTAAGAGCTAACTCGCCACATTAGCCATCTTGTCTAATATAATGAATAACACAATTATATAATCTATACATGGATCAATATAGTTAATAAATTGCATCCCAACATTTAAAACAATTAATGAACTTCTTTATGTGTTTCATATTTCAGCTGGGATTAAAAGAAATGGAAGATAAAATAATTCAGCAGAAGAGATTAATATTTATAATATGTTTTATGTATACAAACACAAAAAATTATTAAGAATTTTTTGTACATACTTTAAAAAGAATTTTAAAAATTTATTAAATGCTGTCTTTCTACATATCATAAAATGAATTCACATAAAACATTTTTTGATCACATCATACCCAGAAACAGAATACTTCACCTACCTGATGTAAAGAGGTCCTTATCCTCGGGCCATCTTCGAATCATCTCGATTCGTATTAAATCGTACAAAGTCCTTTTAAAAGTTTTTTTCATATAATATAGATCTAATGGATCCCATAGAGCCGGCTTCTCATGAACAAGATGAATGAGAGCCGACTCTTTCTCAGCTGACCAAACACATCTTTTTGCCATTTTTAAATTTTAAGAGCACTAAAAACACGATGTTGATTAATTGAAATCAAGGTAAAAAGTAGCAGAAATAATCAAACTACTTTTTACTCCAAAGACGGAGGAATTTGATAAAAAGAACATTGCTAAGGATGGAATTTGCTAATTACTGTTTACAAAGAAGTTGGCGGCAATCGCGGCGTTCTTGGCGTACTACGTCACTATTGAAGTTCCATATGATTGGTTGAATTTCGTCAGAATCCAAAATTTTGACAGTGATTTCGGACATGTTCGAAAAAGTTGTCGATCATCAAAAACTTGCTTGACCAGTTCTTGAGGGTAGAAAAGGGAGCTTGCTCACGGAAAGTCTGACGTTATTTTGCCGTGTGATAAGGCCTTTACACAATGATGCATTTCTTGGAAAAGACCTCCCACTAATAGTTCTGATGGGGCGGGCAACGGAGCCTATTGTTCACATGTAGACACGTTTCTCCTTTCACAAACAGTCGTAGTTCTGAGCTGTTCAGGTCTTATCGCAAGATAATGACTATTGTTGGAAGCAGTTGCGCGGCTGATCTTATTGTACGGAAACAAGATTTCTTTCGCACTCAAGTCTCCGCAGGAAGATTTTAAAAAAACATTTACTGGTATTTAACACTTTTATCGATTTAATGATATCGAAATTTCATATTTGATATCATTAAATCGATATAAACACCATAATTACTATATTTTCATGATTGTAATCATTTGATATTCGTATAATTAAATTTTCTGTGCTTAATTAGCATGAGAATACCGTTGCTCGGAATGATAGCTCGTGTTTTTTAAAGCTCTTTTAAAACTAAATGGGATATTTTAAATAAATTGCTAATGATAAATTTTTCCTCGTGAATTTTTTGAAACATCTTTGACAATACAGAAATTCATCCAAATGTGTGT
>JAPMOQ010007883.1:0-13533 GCA_026543055.1 Argiope trifasciata | reverse complement strand
TATAACAGAAAATCTAAATGCTGGCGTCACGTATATATCAATACTTTTGTTTACATAACATCAATTTTATCAATATATTGAATTGAATTTTTGATTAATTTTGGTAGGAACGTTAAGAGACTGGTAACATCGCAAAAGTCTTTAACACCGTAAACTCTTTTTTTTAAAAGTTTATCAAAGAACATATATTTCTTAGATAAAGCAACAGATTTATAAAATCTTTTTTTCTAAAAAAAGGAATTTCAAAGATTCTGTATTTATTTTACAATATTTTGAAGCATTTTTTTTGTTGATTTGCAAATGAGAATATTCATTAAAGGATAAAACTGTGTGAATAAGTGAGATAGATGTATCTTGTGTAAAGTGCAGCAGGAGTTATAATTCTATGTCTCTATGTACATTCTAATGCAAAATAATCCAGATAAATGCTTCAAAGATGCGTGGACAATAATTTACTTTTGAATATTCAAAAGTATAGCATTCATAATTATGCCTTGAAATAACAATATGTTGTTTACTCGTATCAAATAAAGAATTATATATTACTTCACTCATATTTTATTACTGATAGAGGTGTTACTTATGAAAGGAAACTACAACTGCACACATAAGTAGTAACAGGGGCAGTAACAACCTTAAAATTTGCAGGTTCCAAACTGGAAAGCAATTTTTATCAGTACTTTATTATTATAATTAAAAGCAATCTAACAGTCTAATACTACCATTTATCTTTGCAATTAAGGTAAAGATCAATGATAGTGTTTACCTCTCTACTTTCTCTTATGGTTATGTTTATGCAGTGCAGCGTATCCGTATTTCCTTATACTGTTAAATAGAATCAAGTATGCATGAAGCACATCTTCCTATCTTTTTAGATTGGAGCGAAAATTGGATACATGTTTGTAATAATGATGTCAAAGCAAAGCAATTTCATTTATCCATTTTTTTAAATGATTAATCAAACTCTCATGAATAGACAGACTGACGAATAATCACTCTTTTTATAAATTATATTAAAAAATTTAATACAATTATATATTTTGATAAAATTACAGGATATATTTAACTTTGTTTTTAGGTATCATGTTCACTTATAACCGATTCTGCAAATTTTTAGTTTATATTTAAAATTTTGACCAATAGATATGTCATTAATGATCACCTGCTCTCCGTACTTTTTAAAAGAAAATTTTAGACATTATAAACTTACCTAAATTTATGTGGAATAAAATACTCTTGAATAATATTTTAAAAGTGGTGAAAATAAACGAGAGAAAAAATTGCGATAAAATGTCGATTGTTTTAAGTTGTATTAAGATTTTAAAATCACTAGAAAAGTATGCAACAAAAATAAATTCTGGATAAATATATTTGATATGCATTTACATTGGTACAATTCATAAGGTTTTGAGTTGTATATTTCATTACTTGGAATCATTTAAAAACGAAAATGTAATTATTTTTTAATAGAGAATAATGATTATAAACAATATTGAATTCTGATAAAACAGCTACGAGATGTTTTAGGGCCTGGATAATTAATATCTAAATGGCCAATTATGAGACTCTAATACATTTTTTTACCTGTCCAACCAATTTTCTGACTAATTTTTGCTAAAAATACGCAGCAAAAGTTAAGAAAACAATTCTCCGTGCAACGATTCGCAAAATGATGTTATCAACTGTCGGGTTTTGACTAAACAGAACAGTCTTCTCATTCACTATTCTTAGAATACCTTAGACTTTGAAGTAGAGCACAATAAACGAAAGCGATAACATTTGACTTGAATGAGCCTGTCCTACCCTTAGGGACTCTTGACCTCTTGTAAATTTGAGGGAACACAAAAACTCGTTTGCAGTGCTTCTCGTTTGAAAAACCGATGCGTTTTTGACACAGGTTTCGCATTCCTAGCTTTTCAGAAGTTTCACGTGTAGAATGAAACCTTCCAGATCGAAGATGGTAATCTAATTAAAAGAAATCGCCATGAATCTCATGGCATCTACATAATTTTCAATAAAAAAAGGATCTCTTTTACAGAATTTTTTAAATAATAAATCGGACAATAATTTAATTTAATTTAACTTAACAACAAAAAAAAGAATATCATTTAAGATATACTTGCCCTTCAAATATCCGGTTTAGTCAGTGTCAATAAATAATTAATAAAAAAATTTGAAAAGAAAAAAAAAGATTAAAGCAAAATATATTAAATAGAAAAAAAGTTTTTTTTTTCATTTTTTTACTACAAAAAGCTAAAAATCTTTTTTTATATTTTAAGCACAAAATTAATTAAATCATTCCTGATGACTGTCATAAAAAGCACAAAATATCGAATTATTTATTAATTTTTTTTACTGGAAAATGTCTCATTGATCGGCTGAACGTTTTTCAAAGAGTCAATCTTCCTGAATTTTGATACAATTAGTTGACGAAACTGCATATCAATGATTGATAACCGATTGCTGTCAAAAGAAAGTAATTGGTCTTGAAATCCTACAGAGAATATCTGCTGGAAACCTGAAATTGTCTCAGACCAATAATATATGTAAAGACGCTGTTATTGCAATAAAATTTACGTATTCTATCATTTTCGGTTTCGCTTATAAGTTTAAATAGAAATGTGAATTTTCAAGTTTATGAATTATTTCTATTACTTCGTACGGTTTATTCAAAAAATTCAAAATGAATTTAAAAAGAAAAAAATGAAATTTCTTTTACACAACAATGCAAGGAAAAAAAGTATTGGAATTTTGCGTAATAATTAATAAAAAATTTGGGAGATTAAAAACAAAACAATGACTGTGAAATTCTTTTATAAGTTAGATTCGTAAGACATTTGGAATTACTTTTTGTTTATGGAATACTATGAAGTGTTAGAAATGATGCCTTCTTAAATGAATAACTTTTTTAAATCAATTTTTCATATAGAATTAAAAAGTCAATTTTTCTATAAGAATTAAGATTTAAAATGTGAAAGCAGTAGAAAAGTATTATTTAAAGTAAAATTTCGTCCGGCTACTTTTCCCTTCCCCCCCCCTCCTTTTTTAAGTGTGTTAAATATGAAACAAAGCAACGTTTCAAAATGCTTGCTGATTGAAAGCGGCGTGTGGATAAAAGGTTTACGGAAAATCAGCAGATGATTTGAACTTGGGAGGTCCGTTCTTTATTCGCCCTTCCCCTGAGTTACTGGGCCCCTTACCACCTTTTATGACTCGACTTCCGGGAAAAAACACTATCTGAAAAGAAGGATCAGTATCTTACGCTTAAATAGGCAATTACTAAACACACGTGAAGACCAATATGTTTTTCCCTCACCAATTTTTCTGATATTTGCAGTTTTATTTTGTTTTCGCCTTTTCAAGTTTTTGTTTGAAATAAAAAAAAAATATTACCAGAATAATCTTATTTTATTGTTAACCACATCTTAAATCGATAATTTTTTAAGAATGTCTTAAAAACTGCTGCAGATATATTCGATTCACAAATCTTGATTATGATTATTGTAGATTTAAATTTAAAATATAACTTAGATGACTTAGTCTAAAAAAGAATTAATCAAGCTAAAATGCAAGATTTATGGAGACTATATGATTTTATGCAAAAAAGAGAGTTAATAAAGCAGTCTTAAAAATGTATTTAAATGATAGATAGATATTTATTAATAATAGCATTTGTTGCTTGTAATATGATGCCATTGCATATATTCTAGAAGTTCCGATTGAATGTTGCCTCAAATATTTTCAAATGCTTTAAATCACACTAGAAAGATTACTTAAAGCAAATGTCTACACATTAAAACTGGGAATTTAACCTATGGAGAAATTGTGAAAAAAGCTAAACTCCTAAGCGCTTCTACAATAAACTTATAGAATAAAGCTGTAGAATAAGGTTATTAATGAAAAAAAATTTAAATATTGAATAAGGTCTTATTTTAATGAAGAAGCAAACATACTATTCGCAGCATTTTAGTAAATATTATAAAACAATGTGGTTAGTAAAAATTAATGAAAACGCAGAGCAAATAATTAAGATTTTTATTCATTAACGGTTATAAAATATTCTAATAATGCAATTTTTTCGGTACTATGAAATTAAATCATCTCTATTTATTCTTAAAAATGCACACATAGACACATAAGACAACTGATAGAAGTTTTTAATAGTAGAGCAAAACATAATATCACCCCATATAAAAATTATACAAATACATACACATCTTTTGTTTGTTTATTTGTTTCAAGAATTAAATATTTACCCCTAATTTCGGGGAATAATTTTTAGAATCCAATATCATAACAATGCTTTAATTCGCTTAAATATTTTTTTTTAAATTCCCGAGATGGGCCGCACTTATTAACAACCCGAACCGTATCAAGAAAAAATTATATATACCTCTGGGTGGTTAAATAATCTGAGTATGGCTTTTCTAAAATTTATCTCTATTCCACAAAAGATTACTTAAAAAAATAGTACTTTAAAAAATAAATGGGATTTTTTAACTCTCCTTTCTTCCCAGCTGTGGGGGGGGGTTAATCACCTAGGGGGGAGAATGGGTTTCTAAACAATTTCGTTATCTTATCTTCCTCACTTACAACGTCATCCCCCCATTCTTTTCTCCCCAACTTTCTTATGATAGTAATCTGTTGTTTTAAGCTAAACTCTAATCAGAAAAAAGAATAATAAAAGAAAGAAAGACTTTAATTCGAAAAAAAGAGAAAATTCAAACGAAAGGTCTATTTTTTGCACAAATCGGAAATTCGACGCGAGAAGCAACACTGACACTGCTTTCGAGTGGCTGGGAATTAATAAGTGTTCCTACCGGGAGGGAAATCTGCAGAAGAGGAAAGCAATATCTTGTCCAATATGTGACTCTTCAAAGAAGTAAACAATACAGCAAACGTTAAACAATGTAGGAAATGGAGAAATTCAATTGTAAAAGAAATTTCATTTCAGAACAATGCATAGTTATATTATGTCATCCATCCTAAGAAATTAGATTTAAAACAAGCCTTTTCGAATTTTTTTTTTCAAAATAATTCACAAAGAATTTAAAAAAGCCTTTAAAAGGAATATGAAATTAGTTATTCTTGGGATAATCCATTCATCTAATGATTCTTTCTAATTGTATTAAAGAAATAAAATTCTTTTACTAAGATTACATCCATAAAAGTATTATTTTGTATGAGAAATATTTACACGGTAATTTTTTTTTCAAAATTTATTTAACGGAAAAGAATATAAGACCTCTTGGTGATGCAACGAGTGGGAAATAATCACTTCAAGAAAATTGTCCTTTTACTTTATGAACATAAAATTAATCACTTTCAGGTTAATATGCCATGAAATCTCATAACAAAAGCTGATAATTCTTCGTAATAAAAAAGCAGAAATGGGATAGAATTATCAAAACTGCATAAATTCAAATAAATTGAATTTCAAGTTTCATTAAAATACTGAAAAATGTATCGAAAAAAATATTTTACTCATCAAGTCGGCTATAGGAAAATATGTTGTAAGTGAAAGGGAATAAAAAGAATCTCAGATTACTGTCAACGAAAACCGCAAATGTTTAACTCCTTGAAAATGACATTGCACTATCAAAACTGAGACGACATCTCTGAAAACTGCAAGAGGGGTCAGGGGGGACGCGTAACTACCCTGAAGATTCTTCGATCGCTGGAATTCGGCTAAAGAAAAGGAGTATCGACTGATCCTGACCCTCCATTAGGTGGATAGAAAATCCCAGAAACACAAAACAGTTTTCTTTTGTGTCTTTGAACCATCGGGGGGTGTAATCTTTGAGGGCTCCTTCCCTTAACGCTAAAAGGGAAAAAGAGAAATCTGAGAGTGGACTTACAAGTGAACGGACCCGATATTCTTGGAATTATCGGATCGTTGAATTGCATATCACTGAAATTTATCGGAAAGGTAATTTCACCCTTTCCGGTGATTCACAGGAAAGGGCGTAGTAACAATATAGACCTTGACTCATTTTGCAATGCACTATAGATAATTTTTAACTGCTTGTGACGTAATGTTGTGATTGCGTTTATTGTGGTCACTACTCGAGCCATCTATTGGTGAAATATTGAACTATAGTAAACATTTTAAAGAAATGACATATATTTTGAATTCAACCTTTTTAGAAAATGGTTTACTTCAATAAACAAATTAAGTATAAAGTTATGAAAAAACCGAATTAAAATAGTAAGCTGAAATAGATAAATTAATTCAATCACACATTACTTAAATTAGTTAATTAAGTTTTAATTAAAATTAATAAATTTAATATTCAATATTAATTAATAATTTTTAATTAATAATATGATTGAAATAACAGATATATGGAACAGATATTTAAAAATAACAATAGCAAAATTATTTGTTATTGAAAAAATCGTGGATTATGCATTTCTACGGTAATAGCCAGGTCCACACAGCTAAAAACGAGAAGCGTCTAGGGGCTGGAAAAAAATTTTGCTCCGTGGGAAAAAGAGGGGAAATTTTGAGCGGGGAAAATATTCCGATTATATGCTCATTACGCCTATCCTCAATGGTCGAAATGGTTGTGTGTGTTTTTTGGGAGCTGAAAGATTGTTTTTAACGCATTTCAAATTTATTTATTAATAAATGCAATTATAGCGTGCATATAAAAAGTACCTTTCAATCATTTACGAATGTGATTATTTTATGAAATATTGTTTAATATGTTTGTAAGAATTGCAAGCTGCACAGGATACAAATATTTTGAATCCTGTACAGCTCATCAAACTTTTCTGTTTGTGAACCTGTTTATATCATTTAAGAAGTTATAGGATTAGATGTTAATTCTAGATATTTATTTTTGTTAAAAAAATAACTTTTTATGAAATACTCGTATTTTTTTTTCAGATTATCAAGCATGTAAGTTACATTTAGATAGTCTTACTTTATTTAACGGAAATATATTGCCTATATATTATTACTAAGTGTATCCATGTTGACAATAAATCTAATACGCATAGCCATTTAAATAATTTTTTTAAAAAAATTATTTTATTGGCAATTGATGTAAAGATGCTCAAAAGATTATCCTCAGTTGTGTAAATAAATTGCACATCAAACTGGGGATTAAATTAATGTCTTGTATTTAGCTTGATAAAAATCTTGAATTTGATTTCTTAAGATTTTAAAATTTATATTTATAAAATATTATAAAAGTTATTCCAGGTTTTAATTTTTCTGAACCCCAATAAAAAGGCTTTTTATTACAGGATTTTTCCCATGTAAAATTTTTAAAGAAAATAAATGCTTTATATTCAATGGGAATGTGTATTTAAAATTATGGATCTTTTTATTCTGTAATAACTATGACTTCATAATATGCTGAAAAGAAGAGCTCTGCCAATATTTTTATGTATTCTGAAAAATAATATTTATATTACACTTTGTATATTTCATTATATCTGAAAATTTTTGAGATAAATCTTACTTTATTTTTGAAAGCATTATATTTAAGGATTGTTTAAGATTTTCATCATATTGTGCAATGAAAAATTTTTGTGTGTAATAAATCATGTTCTACTATTAAAATTTGATTTCATATATTTTTGTGTGTGATCGATTTAATTCAAAAACCAGCAACTTTTTTGTAATGAAATTATGTATAAAAAAAAAGGTAAGTTAAATATCCCTAATATAGATTCTAGGTGAAATGAATATTGACAAATCTTCTGATTTTCAATTCATTTTATTATAGTATTACACTGACTGTATTATATATTGTTACGAACCTGTGGTTTTGCTTTCCCACGATAATACTGTCAATGTAAGGAAGCCAGATTGACAGTAATGTGTATTGAATAGTGAATGGGTGTGACGTCAGAGGTCCCAAGGCTTGGCGACAAACTTGGTGACCATTTGGCGACTTGGCGGCGAATTTGGCGACTTTGGCGACAAAATGGAAAGTACCTGAAACATCGAGAATTTTCCCGATCCGTCCACTAGGAGCTGAGATCCAGCTAGAACGCTCCTGATTGGTCCAGAAGATGTTAGCCCCGCCCACCACCGTTGTATATAAGGAAGAGGGTCTGTGTGAAATCAATGGGGCGAAGTTAGTGGAATTAATCGAGACGGATAAAGTCGAAGCGAAGCAGCGGAGAAAAGGGAAAGGAGGAAGAATCCAGTGGAGTCAAGCCGAAGTGCGGCAGTGGAGATAAGCCGAAGCTGTACGGCCTGGTGTTCAACGAAGACAAGTAGCGCTGTGGAGTTTATCGAGAAGACCTAAGAGATAGAGGTCTTGAACTGTGGAGTCCTGAACAGAGGACTGCTAATCTCTGTGTGGCATATACTGACGAAGCCTGTGTCGTAGCCCGTTGTGCCGTCGTCGGGAACGGAGCTGTCCCGAACTAAGGAGTAGTCCCGTTTTGCGAAGTAGTAAGTCGACAGCAGAGGCAAGAAGAGACAAAGGAATAGATCAACCTGTTCTGGAGAGACCCAGGAGGTGTAAAGCGAATCCCTTAAAGATTCCCTCTCCGGCTGAATCCTGTCTAGCCGCTCTGTGGACATTGTCACTACAGAATTTCTGCCTGTGGACTACTATCTGCAGTGTGTTGTGTGTACGTCTGGACTGTAAATAGTTATCCTGTACATAGTTGTTGTGAATATTTGTCGTCTGTGTGCTGCCCTGACTTCGTCCTGTAAATAAACGTCTGTGTTGTGTTCGTCAACTAAAGGACTGATCATTTTGTGTGTGCTCATCGTCATCTAACACCATACACAACCACTATATACTACGAGGTAAAAAAAGAACCCGACGGATTTTTAGGTTAATATAGGAAATCCGTAACAATATATACACCATCTCAATTCAAAAAAATTTTCAGAGGTTCACTATTTTATTTAAGAAATTTATATGAGTAATATAATGGAAAAATGTGAAACTACTATATAGTATCACTTTTAATCAAGTAATCAAACTTCTGGTATGAGTAAATTAGTCAAAAATGCTGTAATTCTTTAAAATAAGCATTTTATATCACATAAATTTTCTAAATTATTTTAGATCTTGACAGTGACTTAATTTTAGTATTTAGAAAAAGAATTTCTGTAACCTATTGTTGTAATCTATCTACTGAATAAATTTTTTTATATATGAATTTACAAAGTATAAGTTATAGTAATATATGACATGCTGAGTCATAATTATTTTTATACATTAATGTAATTCATATTTACATTGCTTATCCTCACTTTAAAAATCTTAAATAATTTTTTTTTCTTTTTGAAATTTTTTATTTATTGTAGATTTTATACATAGGAAAATTTACTGTGCATAAAAAAGGCATTTTAACAGAATTCTGTAGCTTAATCCTTTTATACTATTCTAGTCATAAATAACTTCAGTGTTGGATTTATTTAAATATTTGCTGTGGTTAAATTACATGCTTATATTTTACTTTTAATATATATTGTTACGAACCTGTGGTTTTGCTTTCCCGCGCAAAGACTGTCAATGTAAGGAAGACAGATTGACAGTAATGTGTATTGAATAGTGAATGGGTGTGACGTCAGAGGTCCCAAGGCTTGGCGACAAACTTGGCGACTTGGCGACGAATTTGGCGACTTTGGCGACAAAATGGAAAGTACCTGAAACATCTAGAATTTTCCCAATCCGTCCACTAGGAGCCGAGATCCATCCAGAACTCTCCTGATTGGTCCAGAAGATGTTAGCCCCGCCCATCACCGGTATATATAAGGAAGAGGGCTCCAGTGAAATCAATCGGGAAAAATATAAAATATATATAAAAAGAATTCGTTGTTTACGTTGTGATAATCAAATCTAAGTCATATTTAGTGAAACTGTTGAGTATTCACTTGTGTGCTCCATTGTTTAGTTTGATATTTCAAAAACTTCATCTTAAATTTGGAATATATTAATAAATTGCTTTCAAAATTTGAACCACCGTCATGAACGGTTGCGATTCAGAGGATGAGAGCGCTAAGCGCCTGAAAACTGACGAAACGTCAATGGACGCAGAATACAGTCAACCATGTTATTGCGATAAGAGGCTCATGCTTGAGCAGCAATTACAGTTCTTCAGCATGCAGGAGGAGGGGTTAGCCAGAGCGCTCACCTACTACCTCGACAATGCCTTCGACCAAGCAAGCCCTGAGTTTACCACCACTTTTGACCAGCAAAAGGAGCTCCTAGACAAGATCGGCGCCATCACTGGTGAGTTGGAACTTATTCCCTTATGCTGCGACTATGATAGAGCTAATAAATGCAAGCCTGATAATTTTGTAATGTCACCCAGAAGAAAATCAGCTAAACCTTCCCAGGAAACTCCCTTATCACCTAAAAATAAAATACAGACAGCGAACAAATTTTCCCCCTTCACTAACCTAACTACAAACAGCGAGTAGTGTTTAATGCTAAAGTATTCTAAAGAATACACAAATATTTTGGCTCAAATTAGAAAGGTCTGCGGAGCCACGGAAAACAAACTTGCGAGCGGCTATGTCAAAATTTACCCTGATAGTGCTGAACAACATAGATCCATAATAAATTTCAGCAAAACCCAGGGATTTGATTTTTATATCATAAAACCGAGAGATGAAAGGCCTCTTAAAGTTGTGATCAAAGGCCTGCCTATTGACCTCCCAACAGAGGAAATTAAAAATTTGCTAATTGATGACTATAATTTTCCTGTTATTAAAGTGACTCAGCTTACCCAAATTAGATCAAGAAGGCCACTCCCCTTTTTTCTCATAGAGTTAAGAAAAAATAGCAATGCACAGGATATTTTCAACCTGGAATACCTTAACTATCTTAAAATTTCTGTTGAACCTTTTAGGGGGAGGAAAACAATTAATCAGTGTTACAAATGTAACCTATTTCACCACACAGCGGAATGCTGTGAAATGAAACCGAGGTGTCTAAAATGCAGCGAACAGCATCTCACCAATCAGTGCACCATTAAAGAAAAAATTCAAGACCCAACATGCATTAATTGCAAAAAGACTGGACACGTTGCATCCTACATGGGATGTGAACTATTCCCTAAAATAAGCAACAATAACCCTAGAGAAAACTATTATAAACAACCCTTTAATAATACCTACACGGAAACCAATGAAACCAGAAACAAAACATATGCTGAACTCTTTAACGGTAACCTTCCCCAACAGAGAGAGCCACGCAGCACTGCTGCACCAAAAATAAACAAACCAGCTCAAGCTGTTCAAAATCTAAATGCCACAAATGACTTTAATATCTTTAAAGACTTCGCTGAAGCTATCAAAGAGCTGAAAAAAATATTTATGGAATACCCCAACTTCATTAATTCCATGAAACAACTCAAATATGCCACAACCATGGAAGACAAAATGCAACTTATTATGATGGCTTTCGACAGCCCTGCAAACAACTTAGACGGCTAATTCGCGCATCATAAACTTTCTTTAATTTACTGGAACGCAAATGGGATCAAGAGCAAAGTTAACGAGCTCAGACTGTTTGTAAATAAGTATAACCCTGATATTATTTTAATGCAAGAAACTCATCTGAGACCACAAAAGAAAATCTTTCTCGCCAATTATACTGGTTATTACAGTTACAGACAAATTTTAAATATTAATCAGAACGCGGCAGGTGGCACTGCCATCTTTGTTAAAAGTCATATCCCTCATTACGAATTAATTCCTCCCAACCTTCAGTATGTTGAAGCAAATATCGTTGTACTTAATTTCAAAAACCAAGACCCTATCACACTCACATCAATCTATATTCCTCCCAGCTCAGACCCCACATTATTTACCTTCGATATAGAAACACTGATTCAAATCAGTCCAAACCAGGTCATTGCGGGAGATTTCAATGCTCATCATACAAATTGGGGCTGTATAGCTAATAATACAAGAGGCAATTCTCTATATAACTTCTGCAACAGAGCAGGCATTGACATTTTAGCACCGACTTCTCCCACCAGATTCGGCTATTATTCATCAAGCACCATTGATCTGGTTCTTGTTAAGCACTTCCTGTATCCCCACGAAATTATTTCAATCCCAGAGCTTAGCTCTGACCACAACCCGGTTATGGTTAACTTCTTTTTAAAATACACACTGCCTGATAATAATTGTAAAAGCAAAACTAATTGGGATCTCTTTAAACGTAACCTATCCTCCATTAAAAACCTTGAATTCATCAGGATTGATAATGAAAAACACATTGATGAAGCTGTTCAAAAACTTGAAGATATAATCATTCAAAATAAGATCGCCGCATCTAAACCCATTGAGACCAATAAACCATACTTCGATCCTCAAATAAAAAAACTTAATAGAGAAAGGAACCTAGCCAGGAAAAAATTCCAATCAACCAGAAACCCTGAATTTAAACGAATAACAAATAGATTAAATAGACAAATTGCTAAACTTAATAACAAAATTGAACAAAACAATTTTATTGACAAAATTACTAATGCTAATACTGAAGATAATACACTATGGGATCTTGTCCACCCCTTTAAAAAGAAATTCAAAAATATCCCTCCCCTAATTGGCTCCTTCACACTTGCTCTTACTGACAAGGACAAAGCTGAATGTCTCGCTGAAAGTCTCGAGAAACAGTTTCAAAATAATGAAACCATGGACATGGAAAATGAAGCACTGGTTGTCGAATCAGTTTCTCAATTCAAATTTGATAAGAATACTTTCAAGGAAAATAAAGACCCCCCTTTGCCGAGTGAAATCTTAATGGCTATCAAAAAATTAAAAAACAAAAAATCTCCCGGCCATGATGGTATCAATAATAAAATGCTCAAGCATTTACCAAATAATATTATTTTTGAAATTGCTGTTCTGATATATAAAATCCTTATCATTGGATACTTCCCTCAAAGGTGGAAAACAGCAACTGTAGTTCCAATTCATAAACCCGGTAAAGACCCAACCGACCCGACAAACTATAGACCAATCTCCCTTCTCCCCTCAATTAGTAAACTTACTGAACAAATTATACTTAAAAGACTAAACATTTTTCTTGAGAACAATAACATCCTTATCCCTGAACAATTCGGGTTTAGAAAAAATTTATCAACTACTCACCAATTATACCGTGTAACTGAGTACATCGAAGATGCATTCCATAACAAGCAAAAAGCTGCGGCTGTTTTCTTAGATGTTCAAAAAGCCTTTGATAGGGTCTGGCAAACTGGCTTAATCTACAAATTAATTAAGTATAACATCCCAAATTTTCTCATTCAAATTATTTTTTCCTATTTAACTAACAGAAAACTCAAAGTCAGGGTCAAGAATGAACTCTCCTCGGAGAAAAATATTCTTGCAGGAGTCCCCCAAGGGTCTAAAATTGGGCCAGTACTTTTCTCCCTGTTTATAAACGATATCCCGAAGCAGTTTAATACGATGCTATGTATTTTCGCTGATGACACTGCTATCCTTGCAAAAAACAAAAATCCTAATTATATCCAAATTGCTCTTAACAGGCATCTTGCTAAACTGGAAGTTTGGTTCTCTAAATGGAAAATTGC